>CM039679.1:171973556-172098658 GCA_022537955.1 Schmidtea mediterranea | reverse complement strand
AATGCTATTCATTGTTAATTTTAATTTTCACCACCGATGCAATGTATCAAACAACCAGTTCCAATGATTATACCTACTTTTTATACTTTCGGTTACCTAAAATTACTATCACTAGTCGTACCCTTGATAATATAATTAATCGGCAGGAATTAAATTAAAAATTTCAATTTTCCTACTTAAACATTTACATAAATGTTATCCCTTCAATTATGGCGATCTTCCCAATATAATTAATTTTTACCTTGGCTCTGCGCGACCAACAATAGACAACTAGGCTCGCTCCACAGGCGAAAGTGAACGACGGCGTCCTAGTGCTACCTCGAGTCATGTGAGACAAACCTGACCAATTGCAGGCAACAGCGAAGGTTAGCGACAAGGCAACACAATCAACATTCCATCAAAATCAACTGAGTATATATGAGAAGACTTGCCTAATACACTTTCCACATAACCTAAATAAGTAAAATGAATATTGATTATAAAAGCGAGGACTCTGCCAGAGCGATAGACCCAAAAGAACAATGGGCACTACCAGAATATTTACAATATAAAAAAACATTATACTTAGAAAAATAATATATTCACAAAAACAATACTTAACGATCGACAAGTCGGTCAGTCAAGCATCCAAATTTCAAAAATTGTCATACATTGGGCATAAATATTGACTAAACAATTGTCTAAAACAAATTGTCTCAACAACTGACTAAAAATTTTGTGTTACAAAATTCCCTACAAATTGTACTAAAAAATTATGAAAGTGACTGCCAAGTATACTATGAGTGCAAATTCAGCCATGGGTGCGACCAATCACAGAGTATTTTGAGCCCATTATTATCAGCCATTTTTCGGGGTATTATACTTAATTATAATTAAATATTTATTCTTCTCCTTTTTTTCCTACCTTTTTTGAATATTATTTGCTCAGTATTCGTAAATTTTATTTTATTTATTTATTTATTTTTTATTTACCACCATTCTTCTTTTGATTGTTTCTCTTTTTACCCTTTCGATATTGATAAATTTTTGGTCGCCGCTTCCGCCTATGTATTTCTAAACCTTCTTTTTGCAAGGTTTTGGCGTTTTATATTTTGTTTTGTGTTCATACCGCATCTGTAGTGCTTATTTCAATGATATTAATTAATATTATGTTATTTAATTGTAATATGTTTTATTAGAGTTTTAAATTTTTATATAATGTTTTGTTTTAATTTAATGTTTTCATTTTCAATTCATTTGATTCTAGCTTGCGTACGAATGCTTATGATTACAAGCAGCCATACTGATTAATATTCAAACCTCATTAAATTATATGAATTTTAATACACAATTTTCATTTAATGTTAAAATATGCTTGTAAGCCCAACAAACCAACATCCGGGGCGCGGTAATATGGACACCCCGCATTTCCGTTCAAGACCTAACATATGGTCTAGCCGCCACATATCAACAATACTAAAACAATACCGCATATAGAGCATACTTTTCCACGCATTATCATACAGAAAAGAGTAAAATTGTCAAATTTACACAGACTCAAGCAAAACCACAATAGAAGGCAGGAGGTCATTATTAAAACATCGAACATTTTTAATTAATTCACATTAGAAATCACAGTATTTATAACATAAAATAGGTAAAATAAAATATGTCACTTATGGTTGCGATTAATCCATGTAGTGTATATAAAGGGAAGTCTTCTTCATTTGGTCTTTGATTGGTTTTCGACTCGTTGGGTTTGAATGGACGAATGGTCTTGATTGTGGAATTGGTTTTCTTTAAAATCTCCTGACATTTGATTGTTTGATTGGGTTTAACTTTTAGACTAGACAAGCTCTATGCATATGGCAGCATTCAACACTGGTTTTTTACGATCGAAAATAATTTGACGAAATTAGGATAAGGATTTGCACTGTTCAAACCCGACTACCAAAAAGGCTACTGTAAAAAAGTTTCGAGAATGGTTAAATGTGTCGAGGTTACTTGATATAGTAAGATTGCACATGTTTTCAACGACTAAACCTAAGGCTATGTACTAAGTATTTCGAGATTGATAGTGTTCGAGATTTCTTTATTAGGGTGAGCAGAGAGGTTTTTGTAACTGATAACGAGTTCTTACGAGATTTTGTTTAATTGTTCAGGTTAACTTGGTACGTCTACAAGGAGGTTTTCATATCAGACATTAGATTGTATCGATAAGTTCTAGTTCAGGGTTTCGAATCATTACAGGCTTACTGTTTTGTTTCGATTGTTTCCGGGTATTTGTCCGCTCTAAGATCGTTTTTGGTTATAAAGTTGAATAGAATGACGAAGGTAAGGGTAACGACAGAGAAAGTTGCGCCCACTGAATTTCATGTTTTAATTACAACTATTGAATTTATTATTTGAATTGTTATTAAGCGGATGAGTTGTTTTCTCTCTCATGTAGGTTTACTTACATTTCTGCCTTTTAGGGAAGGCGACTGGGTTATTATTTTGTTTTCGGGTATCGTTGCGATAATGTTGTCTTGCCCTCTCATGCGCCTCCTCTGATCTTCATTGCTCTACTAGCGCTTTAAATACATATGTTAAGATTTGAATGCTTCAGTAGTTAATGCTCGCCTTCAAAATTTTCTGTATGCATGATTTAACTTTTTTTTTTCTCTCCTATATTTCCTTTGGAATCTTTTTACTACCGGTTTGCTAATCGTCTTCCAATACATTTTTTTGCTGCATTTTGACAATTCCTCTCTTAGTTCTCTATTTGTCCATTTTGGCTTAGTATCAGCAATGACGTCCAGCCTATATCAATTTCCTCCTCCTTACATTTCCGCTAGTTACTACAATATCATTGACACTCTCCCCCCTCAGCGCCAAAAAATCAGTCCTCTACGTGCAAACTATCTGAACTTTTGATTTGTCTATTTCTTTGCATTGTATCCATCGCTATTATTCAGTTTTCTATCTCCCTCCTCATTGTTTCTGATTTAAGTTCATATCTTCGATTTTGCATTACACCGTTTTCAAACCCTCATTAAGCACTCTAACTTTTAGTTGTGGGTACAATCTTCCATTATCAACGGTCTCGCTGATCTAAAACCTTTTCAGTATCCTATATTTCCTGACTATTATTTATAGAGTTCGAATTATTTATCTTTGATTTTGATCTGTATCTTTTTAATATTTTTTCCCCTAGTTTGTATCTATTTCTCAATATGATTACATTTCGTTTGTCCGTTTGATCTACACTGTGCTCTAATTCACAATCTATTACACTTACATTCACACTCCGCTTTAAACATACGTTAATCTTCAACATCCTTCATTCTAGCCAATGCTCTTTGGGTATGAGCCGTATTAACATATCCAATACTAGGGTGTGATATCTGAATTCGTTTATTCTAGCTTGTTACTCCTTGAATACTTATCCCATTCAATTAAATATATAGCTGGTTGACTTATAATTTCATTAGGTCTGCTCCTTCTACTTCCAATATTGTCATATTTTCTCGGATTTTAATCTTTCGATCTCTGTTTGCATCTCTTTCACTTTCGATTGTATTTTTTTTTTTTAATTGCTTACCGAATGTTTTAATGTTTGATGCACGCCAGATCACTTGTTCTCATGTACATACATTGACCCTATAAGTAACCCGTTCCGGCATATTCTAATCTTTGTCTTTCTATTTCGATTTTGTAGATCACTTTGTTCTTTATCCTCGTTGATTTTTCTCAACTATGTTTTGCATTTTTTTTTTCATCTGGTTGCTTTGATAGTGGTAATTTCTGAGATTCCTTCACCCTTTCTTCTTGTAAATTAAGTTTTGTTGAAAAATCTCTCATCTGTTCCCACATCCTTCAAGTCATCAAAAGATTCCATTTCTGGCTTAAATCTTCATTTTTACTGTTCTCGTGCTACTTGCTTCAGATTTTGCCTGCTTCTTTAGTCATTTACCATTTTCTCACACTTTCTTCCATCAATTTTCGAAACACTCGGTCACAAATTAATATCGTTACCTTTTGGTGCGTAATATACTCTCTCGACTCTGATCTCGCTTCCGTACTATAGTCAAATTGAACAATCAAGTTCTCTTTTGTAATTTTTCCCCCCGCTGGCAATGTGAGTAAGTGGCCTTTGCTATTAGCCAACAAGAGTTAGACCCGCTATTTTCCAATTCATATATTTCCAATAAAACGTTGGTTAAGTCATACAAACATAATTGCCTTTTAGCTGGCACTTATCTTCGTTAAATAAACTCCCAACTTATGTTTTAAGTGATAAGTTTTATCTTCTGGGTCTTCCCGCTTGAGTTCGGAGTTCTCTTATTTATTTTTTATTTATCTTTCAGGTTAAGCAACTGGTGTATGCGACATCTATCTTTGCCAAGATACTCATATCGTTTCTTTGTAATAGTATGAAATCGAATCTGTTCTTTTTACCAACAATCCATACACTCGTTTCAAATATTTTCCTTTCGTTATCCAATTCAACAATCTTTTCATGGCTTATTTTTATTTTTTTTGTCAATAAATTTGTGAATATTTTCTCTCATTTATTTAATTTCATTTTTTTTTCTGACATCCTACCCCATCCTTAAGCACTCGCCTTTATATTGCTTATTTCCCAACTTTTGCGCTTTCAGCTTGGATTACAGGTTATATTTTCTCCTTTTCGCCCTGTTTGTTTCATTTCTCTTTTATCACCTTTTGAACCTTCTATCCCTTTTTCATATATTTTTAGTTTTCGTCTCATTAATGGATTTCATTTGTTTCGTTACAAAGCTTTTTTTGTTCTTCTTCGCTTTCTTTGCATTGTTCACATTTTATTTCAACTTGCTTCCATCTCTGTTTTCATTTTATCACTATTTCCACTCTTCGTTTTTATAGTAAGGCTCTGTTCGTTCATTAACTTTCATCATCATCAACATGTGAGGTCTTCTACTTCGTAATTTATCTCTGATATCATTTCTATAATTAACTACAATAGTTTACAATTAAGTGTTATCATTTAATTTAACGCATCGATTTTAGTTTTATGGTTCTACTTTACATTATATATCATATACATACACACATATACACTAAAGTAGCGTATACCACACATACATATACACATTATATATATATTATTATTATATAATAGTATTTTAATACAATATTCACTCTCGGCGTACTCGAATCTTATCCATATGTTCACATGCTCTTCGACAGTATCTTGCAAATGTTAAGACGGTTTTCCTCTTTTTTTGTGGCTTTACTTCGAATCCAAATTTCTTCACTGGTAATTCTGTTTTTTTTTTGTACAGCTTTCCCCAGTGCTGTTTAACCTACCCTCGTTCCAATAAACATGATTGGATAACCCATTTTTTTTTCCTTGAACTTTCGCGCTTCTTTTATTTAATTCCATTTATTCCACATTTTCCTTTTGTATTTGCTTCCAGTTCATGTTATATGTGCAATATCCATTTTAACTTTCCATTCTTGCACAGATTTTCTCATGTTGTTTTCCGTTCACTTGTTTATGTGTGAAATCTTTGAAAAACTCTCTTTATAGAATTTGCCCCACATGTCCATTGCAATGTTGAATTTCATTTTCAATCGCATGAATGACTTGACAGTTTATTCTTTAATTGTAAATATCTCTTTAAATGGTGGCCACCATCTTCCTGCTTTCTTTAGATTTATTCCTATTCTCCCAATCCGAATATTTAAAGTAGACTATAATGCACTCTGTAAACAATATATATCACATTCGTTTGTCGCTACTCCTTTAACCAGTCTGTAAACGATCCACAATCGAAATCCGCTCTAACCTTTTGCGGCGCTTTCGTTATTCCGATTATCGTCATTTGATTCGTTATAATGTTACTGATAATAACTTTTATTATATTATTATTTTTTTTAATTCTTTCTACTTCTATACATTGAACTTTTAGTGTTTTATTATTATTTTTTTTACCTAATATACATTTAGTCTTTTCGTAATTTATACACGTTTCGCCAATACCTATCCCTATGCTACTTGAGATCCGCTCTTTGTATCTCTTTTTCCTTTGATTCGATAACCATTAGTTCATCTGTTCATGCTCTTCTGCTTCCACAGGTTATTAACCTTTGATTACTGTTCTTGCCTATATCTGCGCTTTTAGCCTTTCAATTTATCTTCCATTTGAGAATTTTCCCTGTGTTCTCAAGTCGAACATAATAATAATTCTATTTAAAACTTCTCTCAGAATCATCCGACTGCGCCATTGTCTTGTATAGGCTTCCTGTAATGTAACGTATCTCTGCTGTTTCCACCATCTCCATTACCGCTTCCCGTTCGCCCTCTTTTGAATATTTTGATTCATTTTCCTTTATTAAACCACCATTCCTTTCTCATCTAATTAAACGTATAAGGATGTTAGGTTATATATCATACATACGGCTTTATAATACTTATATACATATATTTATACAATATAACATTCAATATACCCATTCTAATTATACGTGATGTAATTAGTAGGGTTCTGACCTGTGAACCACCTCATTCCACCCTCTCGTTCCACAGTTATTTCGCAGTAAAATATTCCATTTAGCCTAGTATCCTTCCCAGCAATTTGACTCCACACGAATTTCAGAATGTTACCCAATTTCTGCTTCGTTTTGATGCCTCAGTTTTATTTGTCGGTTCTTTTTGCCTTCTGTCGGTTTTCCTTTGTGTTCGTTCTTCATCCCATATGAGGTATGTTGTTCCTTTGTACTTCTAACTAAAATTTTCATATTCGATGTATTTTTAATTTCCTAATCTATAGGTCCTGCGTTTCTGCACCCAGTAATCGTTAACCATTACCCCCTGCTAGTATTGATATTCTTGTCTAAATAACTCTTACAATATTGTTTCTTCTTCGTCCAGTCAATTCTTGCTATACATATTAATTATCTTCGACCGTTGTGTTGACATTTCCCCATTCCCATTCCTCTTCCCTCAGGATTGATGTTAACGTTGCTGGATTGGTTATCTAATTATTAGTTCCATTGATACGTCCTGATACTATTTTTCCAATTATTCTACTTCAGGAGGCATATTATGCGTTATTCATATTCGTCTTTTTGTTCGTTTGTTGTTCGGTTGTTGTTATTGTTTTACCGCCCGTTAGCTCTTTTCCTTGCCATTCCTTCTTTCGTTGTTCTTTTCTCGCGTGTGTTTTATTGTTATTCATTATCTTCATCCAATAGGCGTATCTCCTCCCTCTTCGCAAAAATGCGCCCTCGACATGATTCTAATCAATTTTTTTCATGCTATCAAGAAACTATTTCGGTTAGACACTTTTCACTTTCACTTTTTTTTTTAAAACACATATACACCATATACGGTTATTCACATTAAAAATCCTACATTTCTACATCTATTTTTATTTTTCCTTCATTTTATTTACTTATACATAATTCTTCATATACCTTGATACACCTTTACGATATACATTTCTTTGAACCTTTTGTCTACACTTCCACGTTTTATCCTCCATTATTCCCATTATCCCGTTTATTCTCTTCAATCTTTTACCACTTTTGTACATCCAATCAGTATTTCACATTTTTTATGTTCCTCTTTTATATCGTTTATTTTTAATTCTGATAACATTACATTTTCCTTCAGTCTGAGTACTATTGACATTAGTGTTTCACTTTCTCTTGATTTGTTTTTTGCTACTTGCTTCCACATTATAATTTTTTCATCCTGATTAGTTACTTTTACAATCAATTCCCTTATTATTCTAATTTGTCCTATAACTTGCCTTCTTGATATTGCGTATGGGATAATTTCCGGCTGTTTATTCGGTCCATTCTTTTGCCTTTCTTTATTTGTAAATTGTTGTCTTGTTATTATAGTTGATTGATACTTCTCTATTTTAGACTGACAAATTCTTTTCTTTACATACATTTGATTGTTCTGTTATCTATTATGTCTTTGTAGCAGATTTCTCAATTTATCTTTGGTATTTGGGCAGCTGTTCGCTAAATGTTCTTATTTGCTATATTCGTAACATAACTTTGCACAATACCGCTAATTTTTCATGTGTTCATTTCTTTGATCATTTCGACTTATTTCATATCTATAACATTTGCATTCATTGTGAACTTGTCTCCCGCATTTATTACAGTATTTCACCGCGTTATCATAAGTTTTGTATTTTGGTTTGAATTCGGTTCATTTCTCCTTTTCTTCTTGGTTCCTTTTATTTTTTCGATTTCGGTAGTTTCATGTATTCCTTTTGTATTCTCTTCATTGACGTTCATTTTCTTTTCGCTTTTCTCGTTTATTAGCAACTTAGAGTTCTTTTGTGATATTATATTTCCGAATTGATTTATTATTTCGATATTTCTCTTTACATCGTTTCCGTTGTTGTTTCATTTTGATCCTCATGATTTAACTTCACGTTTTCCATTCTTTCGATGATCTCACTCTCAATTCTTGTTTGTGGAATTCTTTGTACGCTTGGTTCATTATTATTAATTACTCTCATAATATTGATTTTCAGTGCCCCATTCCATCGTTTTTCTCCACATTTAGTTAGTTTATTTTTTACTTGGCTATCATTGTTCGTTAACTTCATAATATCATCTTTCAACAACTCCTCTTTTCTTCTTCTCCAACGTTCTTCTTCTATACGTGCTTGAAATGTTCTTATCTAATTGTATCTTTTTTCTGCTTCTAGTGCTTCTGCAATCTGTAACGTGTTCTAGTCTTGCTGATGTTTTATTCACATACATTCTATCCGATATTTTGTGGATACACTTTGTAGTACATTTATTTCTGGTTGTTGATTCCTTTCTTCGTGGAGCTTGTTATTGGTAAAATAGCTACACATTCTTGTAGGTATGTCTATCTCATTTTGCCTCTCGGTTAATTTGCTTGCTGGTGTTTTTGTGTTGTTATTTTCTTCCTGATTTCTTCTTGTTGGACACGTAGCTGCAAGGTGATTTTCTTGTTCACATTGAAAACATCTATTAGGTATTCTGCATCTTGTTGTGGTATGCCCTAGTTTTCCACAATTCCAACATTCACGTTGCCCATGACATTCACTAGATCTGTGGCCTGATCTTAGACAGTAATCACAATATGTCTCAAATTTCTCGTTTTTCATCGTCGTTTTCGAATCTTGTCTTGTTGTTCTATTTCTTGGTTGACTTGGTTACAATTGATGCTGGATTATTGACTCGTTTGCGGTTGATACTGGGTGGCTGGATTGGTTGCTGTTGATGCTGGATTATTGGCCTGTTTGATTGATTTACCTGAATAGAAAAATATCGCCTCTTCACTGTTTATTATACATTTATGAATCATACATCAAAATGATTACTTAGTATCGCACTTTACCGTTCGTTTTCCCTGCGTTATTAATTTTAATTCCACCCAACAGTATTTAGTTTATAGTTGCGTTTAAAATATTATTTATTCCCTCAAAACTTTCTTTACTCATTTGTTTTTTATCGATGTTAACTTATCCTCGTTTCTCAAGATTCCTATATTGTCAGTCACTTACAATTTTATTATTTTAATTTTACTCACAGCTATAATAATTCATATTCCCAGGAGTTATTGCATTTTTGTTATAACTCCAATACGTGTTATTTATTTCTTTTGATTTTATTTTACGGCAATTGTTAACTATCTACATGGTCGTAAGAATTATCTATATTTAACAAATCATTCGGCAATGTTGCTTTCCACGCTATTTTACTCCCCGTAATTTTTTATTCAGTTCAAATCCCGATTCCCATTTTCCATTTATTTTATTTTTATTCATATCACGCTCCGCATTCTTTTCTATTTATCTCTATATAATTTTATTTCCCCTTTTTTCTCCTTACCTTTTATCGTTTTATCTATCTCAGTTTTGTTTTGACTTCATCTGGTTTGTCTAATCTCTTCTTTTATCTTATCATTCGTTTTCTCATTCCCTACTCTCCGTGATACGATTGTGCTTTAGGCTCCATTAATACAAATTGAGACTATGCTTAGTAATACGATCGAGTCTATGCTCAGTTAATGCGAATTGAGGTTATTTCAGTAATACGATCGAGTCTATGCTCCAGTTAATGCGAATTGAGGTTATTTCAGTAATACGATCGAGTCTATGCTCCATTAATGCGAAATGAGATTATCTCTGTAATACGATCGAGTCTATGCTCCATTAATACGAAATGAGATTATCTCTGTAATACGATCGAGTCTATGCTCCATTAATACGAAATGAGATTATCTCTGTAATACGATCGAGTCTATGCTCCATTAATACGAAATGAGATTATCTCTGTAATACGATCGAGTCTATGCTCCATTAATACGAAATGAGATTATCTCCTGTAATACGAAATCGAGTCTATGCTCCATTAATACGAAATGAGATTATCTCTGTAATACGATCGAGTCTATGCTCCATTAATACGAAATGAGATTATCTCTGTAATACGATCGAGTCTATGCTCCATTAATACGAAATGAGATTTCTCTGTAATACGATCGAGTCTATGCTCCATTAATACGAAATGAGATTATCTCTGTAATACGATCGAGTCTATGCTCCATTAATACGAAATGAAATTAACTTAATACATGAGCTATGTCATTAATACGAAAAGATTATCTCTGTAATACATCGAGTCTATGCTCCATTAATACGAAATGAGATTATCTCTGTAATACGATCGAGTCTATGCTCCATTAATACAAATGAGATTATCTCTGTAATACGATCGAGTCTATGCTCCATTAATACGAAATGAGATTATCTCTGTAATACGATCGAGTCTATGCTCCATTAATACGAAATGAGATTATCTCTGTAATACGATCGAGTCTATGCTCCATTAATACGAAATGAGATTATCTCTGTAATACGATCGAGTCTATGCTCCATTAATACGAAATGAGATTATCTCTGTAATACGATCGAGTCTATGCTCCATTAATACGAATAGATTATTCTTAATATCGAGTCTATGCTCCATTAAAACGAAATGAGATTTTAAATAAATTTTTATCTTCCGTCGGCTTCATTTACTTTTGTTATTTTAGTTTTCCCCTTCATACTTTTCTCGAGCTCGTTATTTATTTTTCTTATTATTATTTCCTTAACTTTCTTTTTTTTAATTTTCTTCCTCTTTTTCATTCTTCACTCTTCATTTTTTTTTTTTTTTTTTTGTTTTTTTTGTTTTTTTTTTAAATCTTCTTTTTCGCGCGCTTTCTCTTTGCTTCCTCCGAGAGTTTTTCGCCAACCCCCCAAGTTAAAAACATAAAACGGCTTTGTTGATCCACTACTGCAACGGTAAGGTGATCAGCCCAACCACAGTAGCTTCTCAACTTGGCAAACCTATCCGGAAGGTCGTCATATACTTCTCTTCTGGGTGATCGGTTATTCCCTCCCGATTTGGCTTTTTAATCGTACTACCCGAAGATAGCTCAAAAAGTGTTTTTATCCCTTTTCAACTCTATTCTGGATGACCGGGCGCTTTTACTTTTAACTTCCTCCATTCATTACTTTCCTACTTTTACATACAAATATTCCTATTTTATATATAGAGATATAGGCGCTGGATGGGTCAACTACTAAATATTGATTAATTCAACTACATTTATTCATAAAACTTGACTATTTTTTTTTCAATGTTATTATTACAAAGTACCCAAGTTTTCATTGTCTCAGCACATTGTCGACAGTAACTGAAGTGACCACAGGGAAGCATAAACACTTACATTCTCACTTTATTTGATTAATGCAACATTCGTGTAAGTATTCTACTTCTTTATGAATCTCAACCTTAACCGCGTCTGGTATTTGTTTGACTTATTATTCTATCGCGTGATATTGCATATTTAGGTCAGCGTTATTTACTATTTCTCTGTATCATTGATATTTGGTCTTTGTTCTGACTGGTTGTTTTGGATATTATTAAGTATCCGTTATTATAACATTCAAATATTATTATTATTCCCAGTTCAATTTCTCAAACTTGCTATTAATTATGGTTAGTATTTTTATTTCACCCTTTTCGATATTTATTTATTTATTTTCTTTATTACTTGAATTACTTTCCAGTATGAACGCTGTTCAACGACCTTCGATATATTCTTACCATTTTGGTGTTATTCATTATCTTTATAGTCTCATTTTAATGCTCCAACCTTGATTCACATCTACTCTACCTCGTGATTTTGTTGTTCTATATTGTCACTGAATGTTAATTTATTTATACTTTTATTCAAATTTTTTCACAGTATTTTTTCGCTATTTCCAATACGTTTACATTTGCCGTTATTAGTTGTCATCATAATTACTTTCACTCTATTTATTGTTTTATATATTACTCAAAGATTTTTATTCTCTTTTCATTTCGTTTATCGATATTCATGTTCCTTCTGATTTAATCTCATTCGATAAATGGGTTTCCATTTTTTTTTCTATATCCATTTGTTATGTCATTCGCTGTTTTCGTTCCTTAACTGTTCAATATTGTTTGTTTTTATTGTTTCAACACTTCGACATTCGATATTTTGTCGCAATTCACTGCCATTACTTTTCATTTTATTTGTTCGTTGTATTATAACTTTCATATTTCCTCATTGATGATTTTATTGTTTTGTATTTTATTTTAACATTTTACTTTGAATCTTCACTATTATAATTTTTGTTTGACATTTATGCGGTTCAGTATATATTCTAGCAATATCAGTCCAATATATTCCTCGTTATGCGTCTCTGGTATTATTCGTTGTTTAGCTGATTTTATTTTTCGACCATTTTTGTTGTCTCCACGTTATAATTTATCCATGATGTTTTTAATTGTTTCTAAGCCTTTGATTTTCCATTTTTCAATTCCCAGTAACTTTTAATTTATTGACATTGTTTTCTTCGATTCGTCTGTGTTTCTGCATGCATTTAACTGCTTTGCACTCTTCAATCTTTTCTCTTTACTGCGTTTGACTTTATTCGCTTTAATGGTCTCTGTGATGTTAATTCTTATCTTTTTAAATTGATTCACGATCTTACTGTTATTTGTTGTCCTTGCATTTTCGCTACTCAACGCTTATGTCTTTCCTTGCAATCTGTACTTCAACTTTCGATATTTTATTGTTATTCGTTCTTCATTATACATTGTTCCGATATTTATTCATTTTGTATTTTTCGTTATTCAACTTTCGGTTTATAAAGTTATTCTTTGCCTCCTATTCTTCACATATCATCATTGAATCTAATTATTCTTTTTTATTCTTCTTATTTATTCTCTTTCATATCATTTTGATATTTCGCTTTTAACTGTTGTTGAAATTCATTTTTCTGTGATATTTTTTACTGTCTTTCTATTCCGTCATCAGTTTACTCTTAATAACTATTTTCATTTATTTATCTTTTTTATTGCTAATATTTTCGCGTCGGATTAATTCTTATTGTTATGGTTGTCTTTTTATATATTTTTGTCTGTTATTTTAATTTTTGTTTAGACCCCATCATTCCACATTCTCGCTCCATATTTTTACTTCATCAAGCTCCATACTATTCAATCATTCTATTTTATATACATTCATCATACAATGCTTCTACCTCATCATTCCTAATTTTCACGAATCATTCAGGTTACCTATCCATGCTTTTATACTCTATAAATATTTGTGTGCAATGTAATAATTCTATCATATAACAAAAGCTCAAAAATAATTTTTAGTACAATTATTATTACCATTATTACTATCCCTATCATTATGATTATTATCATTATTATTACCATAATTACTATAATTATTATTATTATTATTATTATTATTATTATTATTATTATTATTATTATTATTATTATTATTATTATTATTATTATTATTATTATTATTATTATTATTATTATTATTATTACTATTATCATCATTATTACAATTACCGTTACTGTAATTATTACTACTACTACTAATATTATTATTATTATTATTATTATTATTATTATTATTATTATTATTATTATTATTATTATTATTATTATTATTATTATTATTATTATTATTATTATAATAATAAATTAAGAAGTAAAAAATAAATATAATTCAAGAAAGATAATTAATAAATATTAGTATTATTTTAAAATAAATTCCTTACAAGTTATTATTATAATTAAACGAATTAGGTTGATGAGCATTCTATCATATTCTAAATTCTAGTAGACAATTAGAAAAAAAAAACAGCACACAAATTTACAGAATATTGATTATTATTATAAATACTTTCCAATTTCCATGGATATAATCTTTTCAATGAAATGAAACTCTCTGTTATTTCTTAAATTTTTCTTGGTTTTCATCTTTCTAATTGACATTGTTTTCATCCCGGCTGAGCCCCCAAAAATCATGCTGGTGTACTGGGTGTAATTAATTTGTTTAAATCTGTGCAAAGCTTATTCAGGCTTATTTCCCTCTATCAAAATGCCTTCTTTTCCTAGGGTCTATGCTGTCTCACCCAGACGCCCCACAATTTTAATCCTACCACTATATACCCATGAGCAAGCTCATGTTGGTACTGTATATAGCAGCTGAAAATTCATGAGCAGGTGAGCTCCATTTCTAGAACTACTCCTCATGATATTTTCACTTTCGGGTTCCTGACTGCCTATGGAAGGTCTTACGTCTCTTTCTATCTATACGCTTGTCCATTCTCATATGTTTCTACAATTCCTATATCAATTTGTCATCATTACTGTTTATTTATTAAAATATTTTTCAAAAATTTGGGCAGCGTTCCGCCCTTATTTTATGGAAAATTCCTTGTTTCATACAAACGTTAGCCTATGGTAAATTGAAATGAATGCATTATTATAATGTCATTTTTTAGTCAAACAACTCATATTTGCTTTCCTATGGTCGCCACAGTTACCACCATTCGTAAATCTTTATATTATCATCTCACAGATCTATGCCAAAATGTATCATTTTATTTTAATTTTCCACCACGATGATTATCAAACAATGTTCATGATTTAACCCTACTTTATACTTTCGTTGACCTAAATTTCTATCATTAGTCGTACCCTTGATAATATAATGAACGGCAGGAGTTAAATTAAAAATTCAATTTTCCTACTTAAACATATAATAATGTTATCCCCTTAATTATGGCGATCTTCCCGAATATTAATTTTTACCGTTCCGACCAACATTGAAATGGCCGCCCCGGTGAAGTACGACGGCGTCCTACTCCGCGATCAGTGTGACAAGACCTGACCATGCCGGCAGACACCGAAGGGTGGTTAGCGACAAGGCAACACATCAACATTCCTCAAAATCAACTGAGGAAATTGAATATTGCCCTAACACTTTCCACAAACTAATATAAGTAAAATGAATATAAATAAGTTAAGGGGGACCTGCCGAGCGATGCCAAAAGACATTGCGGCCATCCAGAATAAGTTAAATTAAATAAAACATTAACTTAGAAAAATATATTTCTACAAAAAACAATACTTACGATCGACAAGTTTGTCAGTCAAGCATACAAATTTGAAAAATTGTCATACATCGGCATAAACAGTGAAGTCTAAAAATTTTGTGTCTACAAAATTTTCTCTACAAATGTCTAAAAATTATGAAAATGACTGCCGTATATATAGTCATTTCATGCCTGGGTGCGACCAATCAGAGTATTTTGAGCCTTTTTCGGCTATTTTTCGGGGGGGTTTTATTACTTTAATTTAATTTTAAATATTTTATTTTTCTCCTTATTTTTCTCTATTTTTTGATATTATTTTCTCAATATTTCGTAAATTTTTATTTTTATTTATTTATTTTTTTTTTTTATTTAACCATTCTTTTTGATTGTTTCTCTTTTTACCCTTTGATATTTAAATTTTTGGTCGCCGCTTCCGCCTATGTATTTTCTAAACCTTCTTTTGCAAGGTTTTGGCGGTTTTATATTTTGGTTTTGTGTTTCTTTCTGCATCTGTAGGCTTTTCAATGATTTTAATTAATATTTGTTTTATTTAATTTTGTTATGTTTTTATTTTGTTTTATTTAATGTTTTATTTTATTTTTTGATTTCTGCTTGCGGTACGTGCTTATGTTACAGCAGCCATATTGATAATTTTTAAACCTCATTAATTATTTTGTTTTAATTTACACAATTTTTTTCATTTTTGTTTAAATTATGGCTTGTAGCCCAACAATTTCGATGTGTCAGTTCAATCACGGAACTCGTTTAACGATTTTAGTAAATTTATTAAAAGTCTGGTTCCATCTTTCTATTGGAGTATCTCAAAGTTTAGTTTATTTAGCTACTAAATTTTTTAAGATTTCATCTTTCGGTTATTATAAGTTGGGATTTTAGTCTGGTTGTACACTTATATACCGTGATTGGCTTTATTTACAAAGAGGGAACCTCCTTTATATCGTGGAGTACGTCACTTTCGTTTCAGTAATAATTTTTCTCTTTGACGAAGTTTCCACTAGTTTACTTTTACTAAAATTTTTAATAATTATATTACGTTGGTTAATTTCATTAACAAGTTTTAATAGTTTTATTAACTTCGTTATAATTGAGCATAGCAACGATTTTGTTTAATTCAAATTCCCGTCACCGTCCCTCATTTTGATCCTAGGCGCATTGTGTTTATATTATAGTTATTGAGTGTTCACTGGACTACTCGATGTTCAAATTTTAGCCGTGTGTGAGAAATAATTTTAGGTCGAGTTTATGGGAAATGAGCAACGGAGAAACATCCAAAAGACTATTTCCCCCTCACCCTTTTCTCCTATACGGATTGATATTGACGTTTCAGCTCCTGCGTTCTCACGCCGGAGCCTTCACGGGGCACGAATCGTTGGCGATAATACACGCACTTATACGATTACGATCATGTGTTGGATTTTATTAGCTTGTGGTATGTTTCGGCTGTGGGGCCTGAAAATGTAGAGCATGGATGGAAAAATTTAGTTCATGAAGATATATTATACATCGGACAAATCATTGCACGTAATTACATTAACAACCTCTCCCCACGCCGACATCCAAGCAGAGCTCAATGGAGGTTGCGAGGATGAGACGTGGAGAGAGTTTCTCTCACTCACATCGTAGTATGTTGGCTTGACGAAAATTGATTCTGAATTGCTAAGGTTAAAAACCGATTACTGGTTAAAACTGGTTAAAATGGTGTAAAAATGAATCGGTATATATACCTATTGTACGACCCTAACCTTGGTGTTCTTTTTGATTTAGTAAAACAAAATTTGACCTTGTGATTTTCTGGTATATTCTAATCTTTAATTTTATTATTTTGAAATTTTATTTGACAATTTTTCTTTTAGATTTTTAATTGAATTATTTCTAATTTAAATTACTTGATTTTTATTTTATTTTCATGAAATTTCGCATTTTTTGTTAATTGTCGAATTTCGGTCAAATTGTTAGGTTTTCGTGTTATGTTTATGTTAATTTCGTGCGGATCTTGTTGCACTTTGTTATTATTTTAATTTATTTTTGTGTTTATAATTTTATATTTAATTGTTCTCTTTCTCCTATTTTGACAGGGTTAATTGGTGTTTTAATAGGTTTGAATTTAAATTTGCATGTTATGTTTGCATGTGTGTTACCGATTCATTTAAACATTTTCAAGGCCGTTTGTGTTCTGGCCCAACAATAATAATAATAATAATAATAATAATAATAATAATAATAATAGTAATAATAATAATAATAATAATAATAATAATAGTGTTGGGCCAGAACGTAAACGGCCTTCAAAATGTTTAAATGGATCAGAAACACACACGCAAACACAACACGCAATTTAAATAAACCCCAAAACACCAATTAAACCATAGAAAATCTGAGAAATAAAAGAATTAAATATAAATTAAGAAACATAAAAATAAATTAAAATAATAACAAAACGCACCAAGATCCGCACGATACCTACACAAATATAGCAAGAAAACACGACAAATTCGACGAAATTGGAAAAATCAGTTAAAGTTCATTAAAGCAAGATTTAAATTGAAAATTTGAATTAGTAATAATTCAATAAAAAAGTCTAAATAAAAAATTATAAAAATAAATCAAAAATAATAAAAATAAATAATAGAATTTGCTGGAAAATAACAAGGTCGAATTTTGTTTTACTGCATCAAATTTCACACGTCATACAAATAGGTATATATACTGATCCATTTTCACATTAAAGTTAACCATTTTTTGAAAAACACACCGTGTTTCGAAACATTTCAAATTACTTGAATCTTGTTTAAAAATTTTAAATCTATTTGAGATCAGTGTTTTTGAATTTCAGAATTTTAGGTGAGGATCATTGATTTTGGAACCCTCTTTCCACGCCCCGTACCTTGCATCTCTGTAGAGCTCTGCTCGGACGTCGGCGTGGGAAGAGAGGCATTTGGTTTATTGTATGAATTTATGCTATTTTTATGAATTGGAATGGTAACTTGTTATATTTTTTTTGTATAATTAATAAACATTATTATGCATAAATTGTTTCATATATATATATATAATTTGTAATTAAATCTGTCGAAATTTTTCCGGCCCACAGCCGAAACATAATGCAAGTAAATAAAATCTACACACAATTCAGATTCGTGTAAGCGCGTGGAATATCGCCAATGATCTGTGCCCGTGAAGACCCGGCGTGCGGAACGCAGAGTTGGATCGTCAATATTAACCCTATAGATGAGAGGAGGAATAAGGAAGAAGTCATTTGATTGCTTCCTCGTTCCTCGTTTCTGCAAAATCGACTTAACTCATACTACACATGGCTAAAAATCATCACACCGAGTAGTCCAGTGGGCACTCAGTAAATATAATATAAACACAGAATGCGCTTAAGGCTTATTAAAAGGGATTGGAACTGGGGCTAATAAAAATGGAAATCGTTGTTATAATTCAAATTAATAATTCAAACAAAAATTAAATTTGCGAGTCAAATAAATAAATAGGGATCAGTTAATGAATAATTTATTGATTTTCATGGATTAATATAAAAATATTTAGTATCCATTTAATACATAACTCATCGCTTTTGATTGATTAATACAAAGATGTCTAATTCGTCAAACTATCATACTGTAAATCAAGTACTCATTTAATAATTCTAACTGATTAATTGAAGTATCGTACTGTAAATCAAGTAATCCTTTAATAAATAATTCACTGATTTTAACTTAATTATTGCTTAAAGTAAACTCGGTAAAGCATTGATTTGATAAGTAAATTATCGATTTTAAATTGATTATTAATTCATTAGAATATTCATTTGATAAATAACTCATTTAGTATTGTTTAGAGAAAAGAAAATTAATTCATCAAGTATTCATTTGATAATTCATTAAACATTCATTTAACAAATACTTCGTCGACGTAAATCGATTATCAAAAATAAATTTAATACCGTAGTTTAACTATTCAATTAATAAGTAAACCATTGATTCTCATTCAACCATTTAAAGTAAAATATTGTACAGTAAAGAAACAAAGAATTTTGTAAAGATATTTGACTCGTGAATTTATTAAACTGAGTAACCGTTTAGTCATTGATTAACGTAATGGAGATCTAACCCCTTGACTCATTTCACCATAAAGTGTTTGAACCAGAGTAACGGCTAAGGTAATTGATGAAAAGTATTGAACAAAAATAGGTAAATTAAATTGTTATCGATTAAAAGTGAAGAAAATAAGTACCATATTGATTGAATTTCATTAACATATCCACTAAGACAAATTGGAGTAACCATGGTTTTAACTATAAAATTTGCTTAACGCAATCCGGAAATTAACGCGAACGTATAAAATCCTTGTTTAATAAGATCGATCCGTTGATTAATTGGATAAGAATTGTTAGTTAAACCAAGCTATTCATTAAATTTAAAAGAATTTGAATAAGCGAAATTCATTCCCGAATAAAAGGAAAACAAAATAAAACTGGATAAAATACTAAAATGATAATTTATTAAATTGAAGAAATTTGCGACTTGACAATCATGTAAAGGAGTGGATAACGCGAATGATGGAGATTTAATCTGAGTTATTATTTAAATGCCCCTTCGAATTGAATAAAATAACTTCCAGGTGAAAGCAGCGGGATTTAATAAGTAACATAGATTTCTAAACGAGAATAAAATAACAGCCTGAGATAATTTATTAGGTAAAACGAAATAACATAAACTATAAAAACCAACTTTACCAATTCAACAGATCAAAAATTTAATGATCAGACTTTGCTAATGTCATTTGAATGATGAAGGCTTGATTTTCATTATAAAAGGTTTCCCGTATCAATTCCCAGTGTGAGGGATGACGCTCGCTCGAGAACCACGAACCACTTTCCTTAAAATGATAAATCAAAAACATTCTTAGCCAAAACCGCATAGCTCACCATTTCGTGAATACATGATCTTGAAGGTGCCCTATCTAGAATGAAATGAATTAAAAATTTACTAGTACTAAATTAAACAACCTTTGATCACCATCATTTCCGTCGACATAAACAGTTCACCGTCTTTAAATAGTGAGTGACTCTCACATCCTGTCATTTTTGTTTATAAAGGAAATGATGATTATTAAAACACTCCAGTTCAAGATCCAACATTGCGCGAATGTCTACTTGTTTAATTACACTTATGAATGCTTAATTTGATGACCATTTGAGGGTTTAATCATGCATATAATTGTTTAATTAGTTAATCCACATATAAAATCCGATTATTTAACGGTATATCATTGTCCAATTAGTTAATCCATATAAAAAATCTGATTGTTTAACGATATATAAATGCGTAATTAGTTAGCCCTAAATATATATTTGATTATTTAACTACATACTCAGTTAGTGAACCTCATTTTACATATTTGACCATACAACCCTATGCAAATGTCTAATTGTTCAATTATAGATAAAGTTTTTCTTAAAAAATTGTTTAATTAAAATTTTCAATAATTGAATTTACACCCACCCAATTAAATCATCCAAATATATACAAACTCGAACGGTTGATAATACATAAACCCATTTAAGCTAAGATGACCGACCATTACGTTTTATCATTTTTTTTTCTACATTAAGCATTCCTCGAATGGCCGTACAGCAGGCAGACGCATGCTCAGTAACTTAAAGTATCGTTTTCTTCTAGATTCCAACTGCAGCATTAGACCGGACACCAACACGCGTCCAACTTCGAGCTCTTAAGGTTAATGTATGTAGGTTTGAATCGACCCAACCTCTTCCTTAAAAGACCAGAAAATCTGTACAATTTGTGAACCACGAGCTAGGCATCTCCCTATAAATTATCAAAGAAATCTTGAATGAAAACTACCAACCTCACTAAGTTATTTCCATTTAGTAGAAACCGGACCTATGATCGAACTTCCTGCCCATGTAGTAGAACAGTGGAGGCAGGCATGGAATCGGGTGTATCAAGAACGATACCCTTCCATGCCTGAAGATGACCAACCGGAAAACATAAACCCCGAGGAATTCATGCGGCAGTTCCGGAAGCCATTCGACGAGCCTAATCCTTCTCAAGATATCTTAACCCAGGCCCAGGAGCTTCTGGAGGACCTCCTCCAACTCCAACGTCAAGTCGAAGCAGATGTGGCAAGGGCCGCAGCACACCTGGCCAACGTTCAAGATGACCTGATGGCGGGGCGGTTAGCCAGTAGGTATCCACCCTCTCCCAGACCGATCAGAAACCTTAAGCGACCGGTGCTCATTGTCTCGGGCTACGCCCCGGAAGAGGGAATTAAGCGATTCTTCGCGGAGGAGTAACTTTATTAATGGGGACATTGATTATTATTGTAATGTCATTGTGATCGATTCAAAGAACAAAAGTTTTTCTGTCTCATCTTTTCTATCATTATCAAAATGTTCATTTTATAAAATTGTTTAAGTAAAGCTGCTCATATTAGTATTAGTCGCCATCCAATTTACTCGTACTATTTTAGAAATGGATCCCGTAAAGCTATTACAAAACGAGTTAGCTCGAGCGCGACAGACAAACAAAGATCTCCACAATCAACTCATACACCTGGTTCGGGAAATACAACAACTCAAGGCTACGTGGGTTAACCCCACGAGGGTCAAGCCGCTGTATCAAAAGTTAGCCGCGGCCCAGAAGGGGTGGGCCGAAGAAAGACAATTGGTGTCAAACCTGAAGACCCAAATCAGGGGGCTAGAGGTAGCGTTGTCCGCCAGTCAAGAGGGGGCAGCGGTAACCTACCCTCTAGTTTTCGCCCCGGCTCAATCAGCATACCGTGAGTCGAATCCGACCCCATCCGCGATGCCAACCCCTGTTGAAAACCCTACTCCAACAATCCCTTCAACGTCCAGTCGACGACCGGGTCGCAAGGAGCGAGCCAAGCGCCGAGCCGCTCGACTCTCCAATCAATTCGTTTCATAGAGCAATAGACTATTGTTAAATATATCGTTTCCCGTACATCTCTCATTTCATTCACGTACTAGTAAAGTTTTTTTTTTTTTAAATAACATTGTGAGGGATTAAACCAACCCACTAATTACTTTGTCTTCTCAAACTAACGCCAATAAACCAGCTGGATAGACGAAGGAAAGTTAGATGCAAGGGGACCAAATAATTAAAGCGAGCACAGGTCTTCTATCGACAGCTCGTGAACCCGAGGATTGTCCGAGCAACTATAGCATCAGCTAATGATACTCAATTTTTGCGGGCGGTCCACCACTTGAACACATTACCAACGTTGCCTAGCAACGGGTGCCAAGTGGCAGTTAGTAAATTTTGTATGGCGTTACTAGGGTCGCCGGGAAGATAAGCAAGATTTGAAACCCTGTAACCCACCAATAGTAATAATGGTAACAATTAATAAAGTAACACATATAATAGCAACGATGATAATACTAGTAACGGCAATAGGGTACATAGTAGTTATAATAAGGATAAGGGTAAGAATGGTACTGTGAGGATATTTAACATAACAAAGGGTGTATAGGTCATGATAAAAATCGATAATACGAACAACGATAAGAATGATTATGGGAATGGATATAACAATGAATGATATAGCGGTATATATTAACATTTGAAAGAAAAAAGTGAAGAATGGAACCTAAAAATCGAAATCGAGCACATGATTTCTATCGG
Source organism: Schmidtea mediterranea (assembly GCA_022537955.1). Classification (NCBI taxonomy): domain Eukaryota; kingdom Metazoa; phylum Platyhelminthes; order Tricladida; family Dugesiidae; genus Schmidtea; species Schmidtea mediterranea. The sequence goes on along the minus strand of CM039679.1, from coordinate 172,075,539 downwards.
AAGCTCGTTTCATCCATGGATCGTTCTGCCAATTATAGCACTAGTAATAGCGCTCACTTTTTGCGGACGATCTACCCACTCGAACACAGTTCCAACGTTGTTATGCAACAGGTGCAGAGTGGTAAGCGAAAATATTTGTATGTGGTTGTCTGGGTAACAACAATGGTTTCAAAATCTCAACACCCAGAAACCCACCAACCCTTATAAAATTTCTTGTTACCTATCAGTACCCACCAATAATTTAAAATTTTAGTATCTAATAATTTTAGTAATTAATTTTATAATTAAATAGTTTCTCTCACATCCATCTTTTAATTGGTTTCATAAAATTTACTGATATCTTATTTGACAATTATGGAAATTTATTGTAATTTAAATTGAAAAATGTAATAAAGTATTGAATAATAGCTAGTCAATCACATATCAATTTATACAGATCTTTATGTTTGAGATCTAAAATTCAATTACGACTGCGTTTAAACATCTATAAAAGATAAGTTTAAATAAGTTTAAACATACTATGAAGTTGTTTAATACCAAATTATCACAGTTGAATTTACAAAATATATTTTAAAAAATTTAATTTAATTTAATTTATTTTATTATTGTTGTAATTTAAATTTTATTTTATTTTATAAATATACAAATTTTTATTTTTCCTTTTGATAAATATAGATATATTTGTTTTAATATTGTCAAATAAAAGTTTATATAATAATGGTTACTCCCAATTTGAATAATATTAAGTTTTCAATTATTGAAAAACCTTTAGTTAAAACTATTCTTCCTAAATTGGATCTTAAACAGGTTCATAAGCCACACGCTTTGTCATTTAATCTTGAAAACGAAGTAAAATATAAATTAAATATTTATTAAAAATTTATTAAAAAATTTATTCCATTTAGGAAAATTTTTCTTTTCCATATAGACGTGACAATTCCTCTAATAAATGCAATTCTACTGAAAAACTAATTAATGCATCTTCAGTTATTAGTGGCATGAGAGCTGAAAATATAGATGCTGACAAACTTTTAAACAACTCACATGAGAAAAACTCACAATTGCCTGGTTGGAGTGCACGAGAAATTGCACAATACAGAAATGAAATACAGCAAAACTTTAGTAAGTATTGAGATTTTATTAATTTGTATATATGAAATTGTGAGTCGTAATGACTCTGAAATTTAAAGGGTTTGGTTTTTTATAATTAAATATTTATTTAGAATATAATTATGGTATAACATCACAAATCTACATTATTAATTTTATATTTAGAAGTTTTCTTTCTTAATCCACGTTATTAATGACAATCAGAATATATTTCATCTACACTGACATTAACATAAAGCCTTTTGAATTTTCTTGTGACATTAAACATTGAAAAAAAAATACTTTGCAAATTTAGCAGTAAGAGAATAAAATCCTTATAATTTTCTAAGTTATTAAACATTTGTTATATTAGTGCATTAGCACTGACTAGATAATTTATAAAAAAATATAAATTATTTATTCAGAACCAGAAACTTTGGAAGCAATTAAAAATCTAAAGATTAAAAGATTAAAAAAAGAAACAAACGAAATGAAAATGTTGAAAAAAATCAAGGACATTTGTAATGAGAAACCCGAAGAAGATGAAACAATTGAGAAAATGGAAATCGTCGATGATAAAGTAAAGGATTTATCATTCCTTCCAATCAGCCCGAATAATAATTATATCAATATGAATACGCTGGAGATGGACAAATTGGAATGGATGAAATACATTGATGAAAAAGCCGAGAAATCAAAACTGAAATCTATCCGTTTCCACATCAGTGGAGCGGGCTTGCCTCCGGATGATGAGGACGATCAAGAGGAATTATTCGATAAACCTCCCACAGAATTCGATCCATTCGCCGACTCCCTCCATCACCATGGGGAGGAACCGTCAAGAAAAGGTTACACGATCAGCGAATTGTTTTGGCTGGCAAGAAGCGGTTTTTTAATGCAAAGGAGTCTTGCCGTATCGACACTGATAAATATGCTGAATAAATCATCCAATCTAGAGCACGTATACCATTTCAATCTGCCAACCGTCACACAGAGTCTCGTTGATTGTGGAATCGTATTTCTCGCTCGTTGGCTGATTGATGAAGCTGGTGAACGCCAGCAACACTTGCATCAAGCACTGGAATTGCTGGACGCTGTACTCTCCAATGGCAACCGTGTCGATAACGATGAAGTGACACTCAATTGGCCCGATTATCGAGTCGCGTTTGCTCTGCCACAATTGATCGATCAGGCCGTGCTCGACAAACAGAAGGCTCGATTAGCACTGTCATTTTCGGAACAGTCGAAACTGCAGGACGATATCCTGATGGCGGAAGATATCGTGACCTGTTTGGTAACCAAGACGCATTTTTTCGAACGGCTTTCGTTTTTGCTGGTTAAGAACCATTTAAATCTCGACGAAAGAACGATTGGGCTATTCATTCGGATAGTTGAACGGATCGCTCGGCACTCTGTGGAAATGGCGTGTTCAGTTGCCAATGACTATGAGGATCTACTAATGACCCTCATCGATGCTCACCTGTTTTCTGAGCTTACTGAATGCACAGCAAGCATGCTACGACTCGTCCGGTGCCTCTGTCAAGCTAGTGAATCGATCGCTCACAAATTGACCCGGGATCAACGGATCGTCCAATGTCTCTACACATTGATCGTCAATACGGAAACTGGAGATGATTGTAGTAAAATTGAAGCCATCCGATTGTTGACCGTTTTTATTGCTCGCGAAATCCACGCTGGCCCGATTGGCACAATCATTCCGTCCATTGTCGACCAGTTGAGCAATCAACTCGATTCCGAGTGTTATTGGACATCCGCAGTCGCTCATTCCTTCATTACCAGTCTAGCGGTGTTCGTGTCGAGTATGTTTATAGTTTCTCTCACTCTTTACTCCTCAATCGAATCACTGGTTTCTGTTATGCAATCAAAACTGCTGCAGTGCCCCCTCGCTCCCCCATCACACCATCCTATCATGGGATCCATGCTCCACCTAATAAATAATTTCCTCTCCCACCAATTCACTCGACATGATCTCTCTACTCATTCTGTAGCCACAAATGTTTGGAAGAATTTCATTTCAGTCTTTCTCGCATCTCCCTTGCTAGGCCAATTGCTCCAGAAGTTACCAGATTCCTCTGTCCTAGGCTATGAGCATCACAATTCAGGACATGAATTCATTTGCCTCGATTTGGTGAATCTGCTCCACAATTCAACCCGCCTAGCAGTCAAAACTCGCAATCCGAAATTCATTGACTTCCAGCCCTCTTTTATCAATCTCGATCCGAGTTTCTCCGTTCTATCTGGGATTTGCCACACAATTTCCCTGATTTTCTCTACTCATATTTCCATTAGATTCTTATCAGATTTCCCCCTCTTTCCAAATTCAAATTCGTTTCCTCACTTAATGAGATTTATCAATTTCGTTGCCGAAACTCCAATCGATAAAGTGGCCAACGTTTCTGCTCATTCAGCGATTGTCCAGTTGCAGTTGGAAGCCACCACCCAATTGATTATCTCTGTGGTCAATGCGTGCCAATGGGTAAACATGCCTATCGATCATCTCGCATCGATCGCCATTTACAAGGCGGCAATCAGAATCCTGCCCCATTTAGGCCCGTGCCTCTATCACCATCTTGGCGCAGACCTCCTCAACAAGATCATATTCAATCCGGCTATTATCGGGTCGATGGAAATCCCGATCGATCAATCGATATTGGAACTGTTATTGGAGTTCCTTCCGAATATCAGAACACTATATGAAAGCTTTGTTCCGGGATTTCGACAAATGGAAAATCCGAAGCCCGGTTTCATTCAACCAATCAACAGTCGATTTGTACCAATCGATTGGTTTGATTATCCATTCACCAAGCAGTGCAAGAAAAATGTAAATAATTCCGAAGAAACGATCGACTTGGTGTTATCAGAACAATCGATAGTGGCCTGCTTGGCATTCATCTCGTTCCTGGAAGCCGGCAACATCGTTAATCACAAAGTCGTTCCAATTACAGGAATAAAGCGGCTGTGCCACCTCCTGGTCAACAATGATTGGATCGATAACCTATGGCAACCGGTTGCCAGGCTGATGCTCACAAATTTCCTGACTCAATATTTTGCCAACATCTCACAGATCGATATTTCCAAGATTTCAGGTCTGTTCGATTCTCTGTGCGAGCAATATTTCTCTGTGTCTTCGTGTGACTCCTTATTAGCCAATCTCGTACTGTTCCCATGCGCCATGAGATTCCCCGTGAAATACCGGCGAACATTGTGGAAAAACAACTGCGAAAAATTGCAAATGATTGTTGTCGACCTGTCCGAAAGTATCATACCGATCATCGAGTATTTGCAACCGGAAGAGATCGATATTGAGCTTATTCTCTATTATTGGGATGTGCTGTGGAATGATTTCATTATAGAATCCAGAAACGAGCTCTTGTATTGGATTTGTATTCACCACTTGAATCGGTTTATGTTCAATCAATCACTTGAGTCATCACGGACAGCAACCGAGTCTGATCCCAAGGATCCGATATGCATTCAGCGCAAAATGGTCCTTGCAATCAGCAATCCTGAGTGGCAACGCAAACCGTTTATCAAGCATTTAAAACTGTACAAGCATTTTGTAAATTCTACAGTGGAATTTTACGCTGAACTTCCAGATAAACGCGTTCAACATCTCGACAAATTGAAGATTTAAATATATAAATATTTGTTTTACTGTTGTCTTTTTATCACTTAAATATCGCTGTAATTATATGCAAATTTCAGAAACAGAACGGGCTGAATTGCTTGAGTAAAATATTTTTGAGCATATAAAAATTGAAAAGTGAACAAAAAATCTTGATTATTTACTATTTTCATAATTGGAGGCTTCCGGATATCTTTATTTTTTAATTATTCTTGTTCCAGAGTTTTTTCTATCATATTCATATAAAGTTTTGTTTCTTGAAGCCACGCACCGAATAATTAAAGTCAGTTTATTAATATGACATCTGCAAGTAAAGGGTCAAACCTTGACCAAAAATTCTAGTTTTTGATATGTTGCAGAGCTTGACGAGCTGAGAAAATTTTGGAATGGAACTATGGTTGTCAGATATATTGATCAAAGGTTATTAAGGGTAAAAATCTTGGGCAAAAAAAGTTATTTTTGATATGTTGTATTGAACGATGAATTGTCAAAAGTGACGATAAAATTATGATCTTCCAGTCTTTGGATAAGACGTTATAAAGGGTCAAACCTTCAAAATCTTTATTTTTTGATATGTTATAGAGCTTGAGAAGCTGAGCAAAATTTGCTATAGAATTATGACAGACAGACTTCTGGGTCAAAAGTTAGAGTCAAAATTTTGCTGGTGTACTGGGTGTAATTAATTTGTTTAAATCTGTGCAAAGCTTATTCAAACCTATTTCCCTTTATCAAAATATTTTCTTTTCCTAGGGTCTATGCTGTCTCACCCAGACGCCACACAATTTTAATCCTACCACTATATACCCATGAGCAAGCTCATGTTGGTACTGTATATAGCAACTGAAAATTCATGAGCAGGTGAGCTCCATTTCTAGAACTACTCCTCATGATATTTTCACTTTCGGGTTCCTGACTGCCTATGGAAGGTCTTACGTCTCTTTCTATCTATACGCTTGTCCATTCTCATCTGTTTCTACAATTCCTATATCAATTTGTCATCATTACTGTTTATTTATTAAAATATTTTTCAAAAATTTGGGCAGCGTTCCGCCCTTATTTTATGGAAAATTTCTTGTTTCATACAAACGTTAGCCTATGGTAAATTGAAATGAATGCATTATTATAATGTCATTTTTTAGTCCAACAACTCATATTTGCTTTCCTATGGTCGCCTCAGTTACCACCATTCGTAAATCTTTATATTATCATCTCACAGATCTATGCCAAAATGCATCATTTTATTTTAATTTTCCACTACGATGATTATCAAACAAAGTACGTGATTTAACCCTACTTTATACTTTCGTTGACCTAAATTTCTATCACTAGTCGTACCCTTGACCATATAATAATCGGCAGGAGTTAAATTAAAGATTCAATTTTCCTACTTAAACATATAATAATGTTGTCCCTTTAACTATGGCGATCTTCCCGCAGCTTACCCTCTTACCGCTCCGACCAACATCGCAATGGCCGTCACGGGGAATTACGACGGCGTCCTACCCCGCGATCAGTGTAACAAGACCTGACTGGATTAGGCAGACACCGAAGGCTGGTTAGCGACAAGGCAGCACATCAACATTCCACAAAACTAACTGTGGAAATTGAATACTGCCCTACCACTTTCTACAAACTAATGTATATAAAATGAATATAAATAAGTTAGGGGAACCTGCCGAGCGATGCCAAAAGACATCGCGGTCATCCAGAATAAGTTAAATTAAATAAAACATTAACTTAGAAAAATATATTTCTACAAAAAAACAATACTTACAATCAGTCAAGCATCCAAATTTGAAAAATTGTCATTCGTCGGCAACAACTGACTAAAAATTTTGTGTCTACAAAATTTTCTAAAAGTCTAACAAAAATTGTCTGTTAACAAAATGTCTAAAAATTTTGTGTCTACAAAATTTTCTCTCTAAGTCTAAAAATTATGAAAATGACTGCTGTATATATACTGTTTTCATGCCTGGGTGCGACCAATCAGAGAATTTTGAGCCTTTTTCGGCTATTTCTTGGGGGGTTTTATTGTGTTGGGCCAGAACGTAAACGGCCTTGAAAAATGTTTAAATGGATCAGAAACACACATGCAAACATAACATGCAGATTTAAATAAATCAGGAAACACCAATTAAACCCTATAAAATCTGAGAAATAAAAGGATTAAAAATAAATTAATAAACACAAAAATAAATTAAAATATTAACAAAATGCACCAAGATCCGCACGATACCTACACAAATACAACAAGAAAACACGACAAATTCGACGAAATTAGAAAAATCAATTAAAGTTCATTAAAGTGGAATTTAAATCGAAAAATTTGAATTAGCAATAATTCAATAAAAATTCTAAATAAAAATTATAAAAATAAATCGAAAAATAATAAAAATAAATAATAGAATTTGCTAGAAAATAACAAGGTCGAATTTTGTTTTACTACATCAAATTTCACACACCAAAAAATTAGGTATATATACTGATCCATTTTCACATTAAAGTTAACCATTTTTGAAATTGTTAGAACTGTTTAAACCATTTTTAAATTGTTTGTGAATCATTCGTGAAAACTTTAAAACCATTTTAGACGTTATTCGAAGATTATTCAATTTTACTTTGAATTTTTCAGGAACTCATTTTTTAGGTGAGAATTATTTATGGTGGAACCCTCTTTCCACGTCCCGTCCATAGCATCTCTGTAGAGCTCTGCTTGGCGACGACGTGGGGAGAGTGGCATTTTGTTTTATGTTATTTTGATGCAATATGATGATATTTGTGATTTTGGTCAATGAAGGGTAATTTTGTTGGATTGTTGTATAATTAATAAATATTATTATCATACCTAAATTGTTTTACAAATCTATTTGTTTTATAAATTAAAATGTCGAAATTTTTCCGGCCCACAGCCGACACATCACGCAAGAAAGCAAAATCTACACAGTGCAGATGCATGTAAGAGCGTGGACAATCGCCAATGATATGCACCCGTGAAGACTCAGCGTGCGCAACGCAGCGGTCGTAACGTAAATATTTATCCCTATAGCTGAAGCGAGAAATAAGGAAGAAGTCTCTGGCTGCTTCCTCGTTTCTCAATTCAGAAAAATCGACCTAAAATCACATTACACACGGCTTAAACTTATCACACCGAGTAGTCCAGTGGGCACTCTATAAATATAATGTAAACACAAATGCGCCTAGGATCTATTAAAGGGAAAAGGTACGGGGATAAACTAAACTAAAGTCGTTGATATAGTTAACCTGAATTAACAATTTGAATTAATTTGATCATTGGTATACTAAATTGAATCTATTTTCGAAATAATTATCATTAACTTAAATTACCTTATGGGTTAAAACTAAATTGATTATATCTAAACTAAATTATGGATTTAACAATAAATGAATTACGATTATCTCATTGCTTAAATTAAATTACATCATGGATTTAAAAGCAAATTAATTACAAGTATCTCATAGGTTAAATTAAATTCAATTACGGATTAAAAATAAATTTAGTTGCAAATATCTTTTTGATTAAATTAAATAATAGAGTAAAAGTAAACTAATTATAAATATATCATTCGGTGAATTGAACTAATATTGGAAAATAATTTAATTAGTAGTACGTTAAATTACATTTGAAAATAAAAATATCAAAATTGTAAGCAACTCAGTGAGTCCCTTAAACTGATTTTAGCCATCAAGTTAAAAAGTTTTCATTAGAAGTAAATATTTCCTTAATTCAATTGGATTTAAATAAAATGATGGTTAAAGAATTTACGTGACTCACGGGTTTAACTTAGATCAAGTCCTTGATTAAAAATTAAAGCAGCTTGCGTAGCAATAAAATAAACTTTGATAAAATTCTCACAACCCTGGTGTAAAGGGAAAGTAAAACTTAGAGTTATTAAGTCAAACGTTGGAAATAGCTAATTAAAATTGACTAACCTATCTATTGATTAACCTAAGTTAACGATAAGGAAAAACCCTAAGGTAATTAGTAAGGAAAACTCAGGATGATCGATCGGAAAATTTGATCCAATAAACTTCGAGAAAATTAAACTAATTTTCACTAAATAGTAAAGTAATCCACCAATAAAAAATCAAAATAGATTAGGGGAAAGTAAGATGAATTCACGTTTTAAACTAAGATGTTGGCTGAATTAATGAAATACTCCATTAGTAAAACGTTTAGTAGTTTAAGTTAAAGAATTAAAACGATGCAATCGGTTTATACTTCTAATTGAAATAATAACAATACCTTTTAAATCTCCACATAAATAAGATACAAATATCACCAAACATCGATGAATTCCAGCACGAAGTGATCCAATAAAAATGAAAAGTTTTTAAAATCAACAATAAAATGGAGAACATTTATTGCATTGAACTAAAGAAAATTTTTCCAACCATTAAATCGACCGACTAATGCAATACTATAGTTTTATAATTCCTTGACTTCATTCTAGCCAACCACCGATATGAATTCCAACGGTTAATTTTCACCATACGATCTGATTTATGAGTAACATCGAGAACCACCAACGATCGACCCCATCCGAGTAATTGTCGCAAGCAACTCTCCACACAGCGTAGTTCCTCAAAACCACAGACAATAAACTAATCAGTAGGAAAATAAATCAGATTACCTAACCACAAATCCCCGATAGGACAGTACCGACCATGACAACTTAAGTACCACCCAACAGAAATGAACGCACAAAACTAGACCCACGATAATTCCAACGTCAACTGTTAGAGAAACAGACAAAGTGAATTTCGAATAGTAGATTTGTATATTTGAATCGCGATGAACCATCAATAATTAAAGCACGAACGGATATCGTGACCGGATAAGAGTCAACAGTTTCCAACGCATCCGATTCGGCACATCCGTTTCGACAATTAACCATCGCGAGAAATAATGAAATATATAAACAATCATTTCCGCTGGAGTAATAATTAGACGAGTCAAATACTGATGGATAACCATTAATAATTACGATATCTGTTGGTAATTACGATAACCATTAATAATTACGATAACTGTTGGTAATTACGATAACCATTAATAATTACGATATCTGTTGGTAATTACGATAACCATTAATAATTACGATAACTGTTGGTAATTACGATAACTATTAACAATTACGATAACGCACATAACAGACGCGTGTATATTTTCACCCCAACAGCAGTAATGTTAAATGAGCAATCTTGATCTCAAATAACTAGGTCACATAGACAGATATTCTTCCACGTCTAAATCTGGTCCGGTCCAACCCAACCTAACTAGCTCAGACAATTAGCAATATATAGACATACATTACAGATTCTGTCCCCATAACCTTTCTTCAGCATAAAGAAACTATAGAAATCACCAGAATACACAAACCCATACATCTCATCGCCATAATTCTTACAATTCCAGTTCGGCTAGCAAGTTCACTGAACGCTAACTTAACCAGTCAATGTACCCCCTAGAATTAACTGATGATTTGAGGTTGCATGAACTTAAGATTGTTGATTTAATGTCCCTATAAATTAGTGAGAGAATATGTTACATTTACTTATTTCAGAAGAATTCATGTTGCCAAATTTGATTTCAAAACAAGAGGCCGATGAATGGCACCGAGCCTGGAAACGAGCGCGCCCGTCAATGACTCTCGAGGAGCCACACCCGAAACGATCGTGCCCGTCTCTATGGCAAATACTAGGCAGAGGAGATGACCCACACCGACCAGAGGAGGAACAGTACCCTGCCGAGGAGATTTTCGACCATGCTCGAAGCCTGCTGGCTCAGTGGGAGAAGATCCAAGAAGAGGTCGACCTACAGGTTGTGAAGGCGAGGATGTACCTCGCCAACGTTGAAGAGGACATCCTCGTCGGACGCATCGCGGAGACGTACCCGGCTCGACCGGCACGCAACCTCCGACGACCAGTGCCCATTATTCCCGGTTACTCCCCGGAAGAAGGAGTCAGGAAGTTCCTTGAAGAGTCCTGAACCACCAGGCATAATCATCCTGACATTTTACCTTAGTGATGTTATTAATGATAAATTATAATGAATTGTCATCTTAGAATTTTGTTTTAAATGAGATTTCCGCTATAATCATGTTTGAAATAATTAGAGTTCTCCTTATTAGACAAAATTGATATTTTTCTTTATAGAAATGTCGGCCCTGAAACTAATGCAAAATGAGATAGCCCGCGCTAGGCAGGCAAACGCGGAGCTACTCAGCCAGGTACTGCAGTTAACTCGCGAAGTGCAACAGGTCAAGGCGACCTGTTTAGACCCCAAACGGACGAAGATACTCTACCAACGACTCACCGCAGCTCAAAAAGGCTGGGCCGAAGAACGCCAGCTCAATCGGAGTGTGCGCACACAGATCAGGGGCTTAGAAGTTGCCCTAGCAGCCTGTCGGGAAGGGGAAGCGGTAACGTATCCGCTCATCTTCGCCCCTTCCCAACTACCGAGTCAACGCGTCGTTAATGAAGCCGCATCAAGCTCAAAATCGACAGCCACTCAACCAACCATCCGCCGGCCGGGACGCAAGGAACGGGCCCGACGCCGAGCTGCACAAGCGTCGAGTCGATCAACTTAACTTATTATTGATATGCATGTCCTTTGTTCATTAAATAAATCATCTCTCATGTATTCAGTCATAGTGGGGTAGACTCGAAATTATCCACATCAATCAGTTCGCATTTCCACGTAAGGGACCGAGCAAAGCGAGCATAGGTCTTCTATCGACAGCTCGTGAACCCGAGGATTGTCCGAGCAACTATAGTACTAGCATATGGTACTCAATTTTTGCGGGCATTCCACCACTTGAACACATTACCAACGTTGCCTAGCAACGGGTGCCAAGTGGCGATCAACAACATTTTGTATGGCGTTACTAGGGTCACCGGAATGGTAAGCAAGATATGAAACCCTGTAACCCACCAATTGCTTTTATTTTATTTTAAATATTTTATTTTTCTGCTTATTTTTCTCTATTTTTTGATATTATTTTCTAAATTTTTGGTAAATCTTTATCTTTTATTATTTAACCATTCTCTTCGATTGCTTTTCTTTTTACCCTTTGATATTTAAATTTTTGGTCACCGCTTCTTATATTTTCTAAACCTTCTTTTGCAAGGTTTTTGCGGTTTTATATTTAGGTTTTGTGTTTCTTTCTGCATCTGTAGGCTTTTCAATGATTTTAATTAATATTTGTTTTATTTAATTTTGTTATGTTTTTATTTTGTGTTATGTAATGTTTTATTTTATTTTTGATTTCTGCTTGCGGTTCATGCTTATGTTACAGCAGCCATATTGATAATTTCCAAACCTCATTAATTATTTTGTTTTAATTTACACATTTTTGATTAAATTATGGCTTATAGCCCAACAATTTTTAATTTTTGATGTTGTAGAGATCGACGAAACAAGCAAAATTGCCAATAGAAATTTAGTCATCAAAGCTGTAAATAAAAAGTTATAAAAGGTCACAACTTTAGCCAAAAATTTTAATTTTTGATATTCTGTGTACAATAATAAGACGATCAAAAATTACCATAGAACTATAATCGTGTGAAATTTTGATAAAAAGTTACAATGGGTCAAAACCTTCGAATACTCTAGATTTCAGAAAATTGTAAAGAAATTAAGAATTTTGAAAGTGAATAGTAAATATTTTTGTAAATAAATGGTCATAGTTCAATTTATTTTATTTGCATGGCGCAAATTTCCTGAAATAAAGTTTTATGACATTTATAGATATCATAATAATTTACATTAAACATTTGCATGTTAATTTTTTTAAACAATTAGTTGTATGAAATGTCTTAAAAGCGGTTGTTATTTTTATTGATAATTGAATTAATGTAAAGTTATCAAGAGTTGTACAACATGATCAAAATGGAATTGAATGTCAAATTTTAAATCGAGGACGAATTTCTTTTAAAGATGTTGAAGATACCAAAATAACGAAACAAAAATAATTTATAAATGCTTAATATGATTGGGGTAATAATGAGAAATGAATGAGGTATTGTTCTGGAACTGAGTAAAATAAGAGTGGAAAAAAGATATCGAAAATGAGAAGGGAATAGAAGAAAATCAATAATAGCAAACAATTGAATAAAAAAAGGTCATTCATAATAAACAAGTACTAGTTCAAAAGAAGAAAATCAAAAAGTAAAGTTAAAATTATCTTGTTATCTTGAAAGCCTATTCGAAATAGAAAAAAAGTAAAGGCATAAAGTTTATCTTGAAAACTGTCAGAGATTAGAGCGTCCAATGTGTTGGGCTCAGACCAAAATTAAAACAAAAGTATCAACAGATTAAAACAAAAAATAGGAATAAGGAAAATGGTCACTGCACATACATACGCACCGCAAGAAGAGACCAAAAATAAAATAAAACATATTAATTAAAACAAATTAAAAATATAACAAAAATTAAATAAAACAAATAATTAATTAAAATTTGTAAAAAGCCTACAGCTGCAGACAGAAACATACGAGAAAAGAAATAAACGGCCAAAACCTTGCAAAATAAGGTTTAGAAAAAACACAGGCAAAAGAGGCCACCAGAAAACAAAAGATTGTGGTTAAAAAATAATATTGTAAGAAAATAATAATAAAAATAAAATCCAACAATAAAATATTAAGATATCAAAAAATAAGAAAAAATATATAAAAAATTTTAAAAATAATTTGAAATTAATAAAATAATTAAAAAACCCTAAAAATGGCGAAAAATCGCCTATTGGTCGCACACAGACACAAAAATAGTATGTAAGCAGTGACAACTTTCATTAATTTGACTTTTACCATTTTGACTTTACAATTTAGCTTTAACAATTTTAACTTTTACAATTGAACTTTTGCAATTTTGACAACTGAAAATTATATTTGAGAAATTTACATCCAGATCCTCTCCAAACAGCAAATATGTCAGATCTCCCCAGAATACCACGATTGTATCCCTCAATAATCGCCACCCGTCAGAGGCTGGAACAACTCGAAAGGGACCATGCAGTCCTCCAATCGAAATACGAAAAATTGAAGGGCACATGGAGCTCGCACGAATCTACACGAAAACTCTTACAGAAAATCTCTCGCCTGTCTCGGGCCAGAGATGATCTCGTGGCCGAATCACGCAGCCAGCGAATTCTCATCGCTGAACAGAGTTCCGCACTCAGGCGGATATTTACGGAGGCCGAGCTAAGAGCTCGCTTACCGGGATGCAGCTGGGCCCAAGGCCTAAATATTATTCCAGCCCAGCACCTCCCCTCAAATCCAACTCCACCTACACCAAGTGAACCTTCCCAGAATGCAGTAATAGAACCTAGGCCTGGAATGTCCCGACGGCGGCCAAATCAAAATCGCCGTCGTCGCGAACGACGCCGAGCAGAAACCAATCTGCTCAGGGCAATGGAAACAACGAGAACAAGCAGCAGAGCAAATGATCAGCCTCCGGCCTATCAAGAGTTTGAATTTCCGGATTTCGACCGGGATATAATCTATGCCCCAGCCGTAACAATCCACACTCCGCCTCCGTCTATCTATATTGACTTAGTGGAGGACGCAATCGAAGCTCCAACATAGGATCACGCCCTGGGACAACTAGGCCTCGATATTTGTGAAATCACGATCCTTACCGAACGCGTTCCGACGAGTCCTGCTCTGGTTTGTGCTCCTGGAACTTCAACTCAAGTTGGAGAAAATTCGGCTGTTAATTCTCCCCTCTACCGTCAACCAAAACGTCGCCGATTTCAGGTCGACATTGACGCCGAGGATAAGCACGACGACGGGCGCAACTCCTCGTAAAAATGTTATTTTTCGCGTCTCGGAATTGCTGCCGATCGATGCGTTAAAATGAGTGATCATTGTAGATTTTCTGTGTCATTGACTTCCCATCGCTGTCTTGTCGTTTAGTGTTCTTGAGTAGAATTAAATAAATTAACCTGGTTAATCACTTTAATCTCTTAGCTATATGATTATTATTTATCTGTGTAAAAATAAATCGATTTTATTAACATTTCCTTTTCTCCTTTATAGTAAGTGATAGCAAATAATTAGAATAAAAGTAACTACGGGATAGTATAGAATAAATCTGATAAATTGAAGGATCTAGTTATTAATACAATTTCGGTGAGGAAATAGTTTAATCCAATTTCAACGTTAAGCTCAGTCAATTGGTATCGAGACTCTCATAAGTCTCCCAGGATAGAGTGCGTGCAGACTTGAGACGGTGTAAGACGAATGTGGGCTATAGACCGAGGGCATAAGTCCTTCTAACGGCCGCCGAGAACCGGGTTAATCGAAGGTCGTTCGATGAGTAGTGTTAGTAATAGCGCTCACCTGCTCGAATGTCATTCGACTGTAACGTACAGCACCAACATGATTTCAGTCATGGGTACGTAACAGTAAGTCAAAGTCATGGGGGTACGCGGAAAAGTCAACCCTAGAGTTCTTCTCGAATGATTACCAACCAGGAATGCGAGTTAGTCAGCAATTAAATTTTCCCGTACATCCAACAAATGGAATATGTTGGAAAATAAATCCTTTATCAATATGTGCTATTAGATGGAAAATTATAAAAGCTAGGCACAAGCTAGTACCGAGCAGAATCAAAAAGCAGAAGCCAAATGGAGAGAAATTGGACAGAATTCGAAGAATAATTAGAAAGGCGAAAATTACAGAAAATTATTGAAGAAAGGTATTAAATAGAAGGTGGAATCAAGAAAGAGAGAAATTCGAAGCAGAAATCAAGCGTTACAAAAACGAAAATAAATAGTTAAAAAGAGACAAAGCCGAAATTGTGAAAAAGAAATACAATGAGATCAAAGCAATCAAAGTTATTATATAAATTCATTCCTAAATTGAGGCATCGACCATTCTGCATATATACTTAAAGCTATTAGTAATATCTCGGTTTTTTATAACCTTCATCTGTCTAACCCCATTGCCACTTCTATTGGAACCCTGACATTTTCATTACGAAGTTTAAACAACATATTATTTGAAAATAAATTAATTAAGTCAGTCATGCTTAATAGGGTGGCCCTTAGCATAGGGCAAAAAAATGAAATTCATAATTTGAATTCTGGCACCCATCCAATCTGTGCCAAATATTGAAATAATGAATTGTGTAAAACATCATTACAATTGAAGAATATTTAGAGGTGACCCTCAGGCATTGAAGTTTTGTATGTACCACAATTTCAAGCTCGATTGTCGATATTGCAAATTGTTAAAGGTTTCTTACATTTTTAAATCACATTTATTCTACACACAACAGCCTGAACAGGTTAGTTTACTGTACAACAAATAAAAAATAATGTCACTGATTCAGAAATAGCTCCAACTGAAAATGTTAAGAATTATGTCTCTCTGCAAACTGTTCTTCGCTGTATTATTATTTCACAATTTCACAGTGTCAGATTGTTGACCACTAGCACAAGTCGCCAGGTTTCGTTTGGTACAGCCAGGGAACTGGCGCCTATGTTCATTCACAATTTGGAGAAGAACTGTAGTTGATCTTCATTCTTGGTCAATTTCTTATTAAAATCCTGAATGAGAGCAACTCCACGCTAAGTCCTGTCATTGACGACTGCCAAGCTCTTGACAATGCCCAGCGCTCACGTGTATGACTCATCTTGTTCCCAATCAGATGGATCCTTGTTGACCAATGTTACAGGTAGATCAAGCAATTGGAACAGTTTCTTGGAGTTCACTGTGCAGAACTGTTCCAAACCTCGTTTTCCCAGGAATGAATCGAACTTTATGCAGGGTCGCTTCGATGGATGATCTGGAGCTTCTTCGTCCAGAACTAATTAATAGTGAAATAATTTTAAATTTTAAAAGTGATTTTCAAAATGCAAATTATAAATTTTTCATAAAAAATTATATTTTTATAATTCAGCTGAAAATCAAATCACTATTAAATTTGTTTAATTATCAGAATAATATAAACTATGTGTTTATCAATGATGAAAAAATTTTTCGCGCGCATCGGGCGCGCGAAAATAGTGGACGAAGCTCGCCGACCATCGGTCGACTCGCCAAACATGTGCCCTCAACTTCCTGCGATGAATCTTTTCGTGTGCATGAGGCGCATGAAAATAGTGGACGTAGCTCGCCAACCATCGGTCGACTCGCCAAACATGTGCCCTCAACTCCCAGCGATGAATCTGTTCATGCGCATGAGGCGCGCAAAATTAATGGACATTGCTTACCGACCTCCGATCGACTAACCAATAATAGGCCCTCTTTTAAAGAAAAAACAAGTAGTAAAAGAAATTCGTTGACAAATGAACAACTATCCAAACATATGAAAAAGAAGAGTGAAGTAACTTTCCCGGATGGTACCCTTATCACAAGTTACACCATTAGCCGTTTTTATGATAACAATGAAACATATTATTGTTCACATGATGACTCCTATTACTTCGACAGCGGTCAACAACGCCTTTATCCTCAATATGAACCTGATATATCAACTGATGCCTCTAAACCATGCACAATAACAAAATCTTATTACGGAGGTAAAAAGAAACCAAAACTGAGTTTCAGTGTACCATACCATACAAATAACGAAGCTTGTAATATTATACCTTTCAATCCCCAATTGGAATACTGCACTGACTCTGATTGTGGACACGATGATTGAGAGATGGAAAAGCATAAAATATTTTCTGACACCTCAGATGAATATTTATAATATTTATGCCTATATAAGTGTTATGCAGCAATACTGGTAATTGCATCGGTGTTGCAGATTTGTGAATGTGTATAAAGAAACAGTAGAATCAGATACTGAGCTGTGCTCGCATATTTTAAGCCGAAAGGCCGTATGATATTTAAAATAAAATTTTGAAAAAAAAAAAAAAAAAAATTAGCCTCTTCGAGTCATGTGATAGTCTGGAGTCAAACAGAGCCAGACCAATAAGCTCTTCGGACAAGTACCACATATGTAGCCCGAGCTTCTTGCTGGTAGCAGCAGAAATAGCCGCATGCGGATAGCTCCTAAGTTGTCCCATAAGCGTGAAGGCATTCAGAGGTGCTTCAACAGCCAGTGGTGCAGTCATCCAGGCTTTGAGGTGGATGACAACGGAAAAAGTGGCGACATCACAAATACCACGCTCTTCTGAAGCAGTCATCTTAAAATGACTGCGAAAGAGAAACATTTTGATTGAGTAGATAACTTTCGCCATCCATCGTGCCCGATGCATTGCACCAGGCACCTGAAATCGAATTCCGCGATCAGGAACATCTCCAAGAAATATGACTGCAAGCTCCAGAAATTCTCTGTAGTCATCTCTTGGATGTTCAGATTGCAAATATGTTCTGGCAAAACTCAGGATGTCAGAACGATATGGTGCAACTAACAACTCAACCGATGGGTCTGAAGAAGCAACCTGAAAACCGTCACGATCTATGAATTGCCAGTAATCTCTGAACCTCTTGAATATCTGAATTTCCGGCCCAGATGAAGTGCCAACTGATGTTGTCTCAAATGCAGCCCCAACTATTAACTCCATAATGTGGTGACGACAGGCCAGGTATAGAAGATCTTTGTTTAGTTTGTGCTCGATCAGAGAACATGCTCCTGAACGATGACCAGTATTAGATGCTGTTGTGTCAAAACAAACTGCAGCGACCTGCTCTGCAACACCACACTCTTCCAAACATTGAACGACTGCAGATGCTTGTGCTTCACCTGTCCCAGCTGACAGCTTTGGGACGCCAAGTAACTGTTCGACTCCAACACCTGAGATAAGGACTGGAAGACGGTCTACATATTCATGTGTCGATAAGTCTTCCACCAGCTTGCCGTCCCAGTGAACCGTTAAAGGTACAGTTGTTGAAAACTCTGATCGCAGACAGCTCGATCTGGCAGCCCGATGACTTGCTCTAGCACGATGTATTGAGCTTCGATTGATGTTTAAAGTGTACATAATGGCCAAGACTGGAAGCTACTTCACTGAGAATGAAGGAAGCATTCCGTGATGAAATCTTAGTTCTGTCCAAAGCTGAAGTTAAACCAGGAGACAACACATTGATTTTTGCTCTTTTGGGTCCAACACAGACTTCATCCGATCGACTGCAAGTTTTACTTTTATCGAAGTACTCATCATCATAATACTCATCAACTGCATCATCATCTGAAGATAAAGCAGTTTTAAGAGCAGCCTGGCTCGAATATGCTTCAATTTACTCTTGTGATCGCTTCTTGCGCTTCAGTTCTGCCTCCTTCCGATCCTGACGACGGCATGTCTTCAGTTCTTCCACCTTGTCAACAGCTCCAATTGAACCTGGCCGGCCTTCCTGCCTTTGAGAGAGGAGGAACGCTCTATCTTCAGGAATAGTAATCAAAGTCAGTGCATCCGAATGTGCGATGTCAAAGAGATTGTCTAGGCGTGAAGTAAATTCATCCTCCTTCATCTCGTGTCCATCGGTAATCCGATTTTTGTGCTTTTGGAGACCTTTCCATTCAGCAAAAAATGCTTCCAACTTGTCGATAAAATGTTTGGCTGCTCGAACTGGAATACCAGCCTTATGCCAAAATCCAAACACATTTTCAATGGTTTGTCGACTAGAGTCACGAACGGTCAGATTCTCAACTTTGTGAAAATGCATGAAATAACCAAAAGTTTGGCGATGCGATGGCAACTTTGCTCCCAGAATGTCAGACTCCGCTGAACCGAGCAAGTAGACATTTGATTTTCCTCTGGTCTCCATTTTTAATCTATAAAATAAACATTATATCAAAAACTGACAAGTGACAACACATAATTATGGACTAGGCGTTTACTAATCACTTCAAATAATGACTATTGAGTATTGAGTATTGAGTAACAAATGATAGAATAATGAATTAACAGAAGTAATTAAACCCATTCAAATAATAGACAAATTGGATTAATAGAAAAAATTACATTTACCTTGAATGCAAGCAATCCACTTGAATCCACTACAATCCAGTGAGACCAATCTAGCGCACTAGTGCTGCAATTAAAGACTTGGCAGACACAGATAAGTATTGACTAAGCAATTCAATGATGGCAGTCAAATTATTTATTATTTAAGGGTTGTAAGCTTTTTTGCAAATTTGCACACAGTGTCTACTGTACCAAAGAATATTTATTTTGTCATTGGGATGATGCAATGATGATGTAGTATGTAAGTTAATATATTGTACAGTTACAATACATCATATTTATACAAAACACGAAACAGGTTTAAAACTTAACGATTTATTTAAATTTCACGGATTTAGTCAAACTTCAAAGCTTGAGGGCCACCTCTAAATATTGCCCAATCTGCATGATTTTTTGCACATAATTTTATTTCTGTAAGTGGAACATATTAGTGGGGTGCCAGAAGATGATTTCAAACTTTTTGTTTTAAGGGCCACCCTAATGCTTAAATGATACTGGTGGTGAGTTTCTAGGTGATTGAATTTTTAGACTATATGGTTGCTACCCAGACAACCTCATACAAATACCTTCACTATCACTCGGCACCCGTTGCTTAGCAATGTTGGAACTGTGTTCGAGTGGGTGGATCGTCCGCAAAATGTGAGCGCCGTTGCTGATGCTATAATTGTCCGTACGATACATGGGTCCAACGAGCTGTCGATAGAAGACATGTGTTTGATTTCTATACTGTTCGTGTTTTCCTGTCTACATGAAGTTGAGTAAAAAATTATTTATGGACGTTTTAATTTTTAGATCGAATATCTACACTTTATGCTCAGAAGACTCAATGAATTATTCATCAATACAAATGATTTGTAATACTAAATTTTAATTATACAAATACAATTTAACATTACAATCTAGCAATACAGTTCAACAATACAGTTTAATTCATCTAGCCTTTTGAATTGGCGCGCTGCAATCGCCGGCGAGCCCGTTCGGGTTTCCTGGCTTGTGTTTCTTCTGGGACACATTATCTTTCTTTTCCACTGCACGTTCTCTGTAGGCTAATTGAGCAGGGCAAACACCACGGGATAGGTGACGGCGTTTCCTTCCTGGCTGGCGGTTAAAGCCAGCTCCAAGGCTTGGATTTGGGTCATTTG
Source organism: Schmidtea mediterranea (assembly GCA_022537955.1). Lineage (NCBI taxonomy): Eukaryota > Metazoa > Platyhelminthes > Tricladida > Dugesiidae > Schmidtea > Schmidtea mediterranea. Next base: position 172,054,717 of record CM039679.1, on the reverse strand, counting down.
AGCCTGGATGGTCTGATTAGCCTCTTTCAGGGCGGTTCAACAGGTATCCAATTCCTGGTGTATTTTCTTTACTCGTTTTGGTTCGAACCAGGTTAATTATAGTCTCTGTAGTTCTTGAGTGGCCTGCGTCAATCGTTGTGAGGCGGGTCTCCAGTCCAATGGAATGATCTGGTCCGACATTGCAATCCAAAAATAAGAAAATTAAGAAAAAAAATTCGAATTTATTGCTTCTGCAACTAGTTTAATTGGACATTTTATCGTTAATGTTAAACTTATATCGTATAGTGAAGTTACAAAATCCAATCCTGACGATTAATCATTGACTCTTGCGTCAAAATAATAAATTTAATATTTTAAAAACTCCTGATGATTAACATAATTTACTGGTTCGTCGATTAAATAGCCTTTATTATATGTAACGAAATTCTTTAGAATAATCATTTATGTTAGATTCCTAATTACCTATGACTTGAACTATAGATTGGTGAATGTTACTTTTATCATTATCAAACTAAGTCAACGATACGAAATAAAAAAGGAAAAATAACACGTTATTTATTATTTATTATAAATGCCATTCACAATTTTTTTTCAAGAAGAATTGTTAGGTCGAGATCTTGGCCTACGACACTTTCTGTCTTGCAAAGGTCTTCCTTCTCGCACTGATTCCAATTGTTCCAGCATGTCCGGATGAGTCAACTCCTCCGGGATCATCACCTGTGTTGGAGCGGCTATAGTCTTTAACGTCGAATCGTTGAGATCGAAGGATACCTCGTAATCCGGCACATATCCGTCCGAGCCTGGAATCCTCTCGACGATTATATCTCGATTTATCCTGTCCAGCTTCATCTGGGCCATTCGTCGTCGTTGTTGTAGTTCACGATCCTCTTTATCCAAGCAGAGTACTAGCGACTCTATCCTCTGACGAGCTTCTCGGACAGGGTTCCGTTCAGGTTTCCTCTTAATGGCGAGTCCAAGGAGACTTGTACCTCCCATTGAATCGAATCAAGCTGGCCAAGTGACCGGTTCCGAATGTTGCAACGGTGTAACCATAATCACACAGAAGCTGGCGACCTTGCTCTGCCGTCCTATCATCGAATTTAATCATCCGATGTCCCTGCGTCGGTCTTGCTGAAGAACGTAGTCCTTCAATGCTTATTGGTCAAAATGTTCATTTTAATGAGTTAAAAGTTCCTTTTAAGAATTAAATTAACTTCAGTTTTTCATACTTTCGTTAACTGGTTATCGGGGAGTTAGCTCGGTCATCCCAGAATTTGGTCCTCTGAATTCCTTCTACTGAGCCCTTTCGGTTAATCCGTTCTCGAAAACGCTTCTCCGGTCTCCGATGTTGTAGCGGAATGTTCATCTGAGCTGACATAATGATATAGTATAACCTTTTCATGCTTCTTATATACCATTATTAGTCACGTCACTAGTCTTAACTGTACTGACACGTAATACAATACGTTGTCATTACGTGCTTTTTGAGCATTATATTCCACGTATTATTAATACTGGATGTTTGATTTTAGAGACTTTGGCCTTATTTAGTGGACTGTATTATCCATAGATTTTATAGATGTTCCTATTATTATTATCGGCGTTATGGTTGGTACGTTTATCTCAGGGGCTTGTGACGAGTTTTTCTTATTGTCAATATTAGTACTATAATTGTTATTATCGTTATCATTACTACTGTTATTCTTATTCTTAATGTTATTATTATTATTATCTGCTCATTATTTATCGTAAATTTTTACGCATTTGTTTTATGATTATTGCCCTTATCAAATATTTCTATTAAGCAAAACAGATTTTTTATGTTATTTATTGCTGTTATTATCTTTTCAGGTGGCCTTATTGAATTATTATGATTTACCAGCGATAGCCTCAACATCTTTCACCATCGCTATTGAATAACCGGTAAGTACTTATTATGTCATCTTACTCGTTCATTTTCTCTTACATTAGTATGCTAGACGTAATCTGCTACGCCGTAATGACCCGATGATTCGGTTCATCCATTGACATAAATAATTAAACAGCTGTTTACTTATCATCCAGTTACTACGCCATCAACTGGTTTCAGCTGGTATAATTCGTTCATATCTTTCAGGTTGTGATTTTACTACGGATTTGATATGAACCGGCTTAACCATTTTTCATAACTTTAATTCATTCAACAAACGGTAAGAATAGTTTCTTATTAATTTTCAATTTTAATAGAGACTTTTACCAATTCCGAAAGGTATTCTCTTCGGACGTGTGATAATATCAATCAGTAACATGGTTATTACAATTTGGAGGACATAAAGCTATACGACTGAATCGGCAGGATAATGCACAATATCATTCAATTTTATCAATTATTTTTTATTATTTTAGAGCTTCCGAATTCAGTACATCGTTGATCTTGCAAACTTTATTCTGTCCCCGCGGATAGCACATTCAAAAATCAAATTGGAATTATCCGTATTATTAACTTGGTCTATGCGTACGCTCAATTCTAGCTCTTGGGTTATTTTTACTAAGTAAATTGTTATTTTTACCTAAATGTTATTTACGTTTCTTGTAAGAAAAGTTAATGGTAAAATTTATATTCAGATATAATAATTGTGTAGAATTCTAGTTATCCGATTTGACTTCCAAAACTATTTTGTCTTTAGTATGCCGGCAGTGATTCCGGGTTTAGAATAAACAGTTTTACTTTGATTTTTAATAAAATTTATTCGTTATTGATTTTGTTTACTGTTAAATAAGTTGGGTAAAGCTATCTAGCGGCTGGGGTACTCGGTTGAATTTAAATGATTTCTCTTAAATGTTTTGTAAAACTTAACTCAACTTTAAGTTATGGGATTTCATTTTTGTTCCTTTACGTTAATTACTGAATTCATTATATGAGCTATAACGTAGATCCTAGTTATTTATAAACATTAATTTTTAACTTCTTATTCGGAAATAACTCGGCTGAAAAAATCTTTAGTGCGATACTTGATCTTTTACTATGTTACATTTTCTACTATAATTTTTTGACAATTGACGTTAGAAGTCTTAGTTTAACATTCGAGTTTAATCAAATTTAAGTTTACTTTATCGTTAGATAAAAGCTTCGTTGCAGCAATTTGAGCTATTCCCACTTTCCATTCCTTCATTTCGACCCTAAGGTATTGATTGTGTTTATATTGTATTTAAGAGTGCCCACTGGACTATTCGGTTTTCAGAATTTTAGCCGTTTGTATGATTCATTTTAAGTCGAATTTACTGGCGTTGGCCGAAAGGAGGACGAGCCAAAAGACCCATTGTTCGATATCCCTTCACCACTATAAGTTATCATTTTACGTTTAGATTCGCCATTTACCACTAGCGAACCCTCACGGTCACAGTTCCGTTGCAGATGGACTGCGCTTATACGGAACCGTTAATTGTGTATATTTATTTTGTTGTGAGATGTTTTGGCTGTGAGCCGGAAAATTTTCGAAATTCATTTTAGATAAGATATAATAAAATAGAATACTTGTTCGAATACATATAATTCGTTATCCATAGCTATTACATTCATGTGCATAATTTTCAATATTCATGTTCAAAAGTACATTCATGTGCATAAATACAGTCATAGTGCAATTCATTAAAGGTTCCTTACTTCGTCGAATTAGAATCCTCGTAGAAAATCAGTTCTAGAAAAGTAATGTCTTTCACTCAAGCTTCTGATATCACACAAAGCGCTTCAATTCAAGAATATTTTTGCTAGTGAAAAACGGTAAGAGCTTTTCACCAAAGAAAAAGTGATTGAAATTATGTAAAAATGAATCGGTATATATACCTATTTTGTGACCCTAACCCTACGTGTTATTTTTAGTGTGATAAAACAAAATTTGACATTGGAATTATTTGTGTTATCTATTTTTAATTTTTATTAATTTCTTAATTTAAATTGACAATTTATTTCTTAAATTTTTAATTGAATTTTTTTCAATTAAAAATATTTTATTTAATCCAATTTTATTCATTAATTTTTTGCTTTTATATAAATTGTCATTGTTCGGTCAAATTCTTATAATTGTGTTATTTTTATGTATATTTCGTGCTGATCTTGATGCATCTTTGTTATTATTTTAATTTATTTTTATGTTTTTTGATATTATATTTAATTACATTTTCCTCATAGTTTATTTGGTGTTAATAGGTCTTAATTTGAATTTGCGTGCTGTGTTCGCGTTCTATTTCCGATCCATTTAAACAAATATCTGTATTGGCCCAACACTAGTATAACGCACAGGTCAAAGATTTGACTCCGTATCTGTGTTTCTCGCCAACTAATATGGGGAACTCGGAGGCTAGAAAGAAACAAGTAAATTGGATAATTCTGAAAGTATAGCAGTTGACTGGGAATTCTGACAGCTGTCGGTGCATGTATGTTGCTAAAATTGAATATATGAAATTATCAACATCTGAAAAACAAATATCCACCGAACAATCGAATTCCAATAAAGTACACGTTTAATTACCACACTGGTAATTTTCACATCATAATTGGTATAGCAATTCCTGTCTTGCCACTTCGGCTCTCTATGTACCACCAATTGGTAGCCTCAATCTTATAGGATTTATCGCAACCATGCCACTCCAGTCGCTATCACGTTATTGCGACCCTTTCTTTATCAAATCAAAGTTTGTCTTACAAAACGGGTCAATAAGAGTAAGGAAAAGCATTCATCGTTGGTCTGTTACTGTTCTCGTCAATCCGTTACATATATTTTATTAAATCTTTTCGAATTTTCTCCCATAATTTGTCTATTACAAACACATACTTTAATTTTTGTTAAAGGGATAAAAAAATTTTGGACATCAATCAGTTTGTTAAGCAACATTTTAATTACACCAAGCCGCGTTGAGACAAATCACCTATGATATAAAACAAAAATCAATAAATTTATAGCATATATAAACACACCAACTCACCTTGAGGTTGTTTGTAAAAAAGTCACTGAGACCAACCCTACATTATAGAAAATCAAAAAGTGACAGAGAAATAAAATAATAAAACATACATGTAAACTTTTAACATGTAGCCATCAGAAGTTGAAAAAAACCTATTAATAAATTAATTTAAAATATTTTAAAATATTTTTAGAAAATAAAATGGCGGAAAAATTTTTTTAATTTAAATTTTGAGGTTTTTGCTAGGAAATTTCGATTAAATGAGGATGTATCTTAATATAATTTACCCTTAAACTAAAATTAATTTATTATTTCAGACTATTCTGTCGAAAAAAACAAAACCTGAAATCCGAAAAAATGCATAAATTGTAAATTATATTACTAAATTTTAAAAAATAATCATAAACCCAATTATTTTGTGTACATATTCGAAGGTTTTTTTCAAACGATGCAAAAAAAATATAATCATTTAATGCAATTAAACATTTTTATAACTTCAAAAATAATTTAACTCACTTTTTTTGAATAATTTCCGAAAAGTTATCATAAAATAAATCATTTCCTGAATATTTATAATCATTATTAATAATAATATAAACGAGCTTGTAGATCAAAAGTTTTGATTATAAGTTTGAATAATGATTTAATTTCCTTGTAAAATCATAATTCAACTCTTAAAACTTTATAACTTTAAGCTTATAACTTTAAAAAATAACTTACTTTGCAGCAATTTCAGAAATGGCTGAAATCCATTAAATTTTCACAAAAAATAAATTCCAATAAGTTGATTTATGTTTCAACTTGATTTAAGGAGGAATTTATCTCAACTTCGCTTGGTGTAATAACAAAGCTAGTTGCAATACATGTGCAAAATTAACAACATGTGAGTTAAAAAACATGATTAAAAAGGCATGTGCAAACAAAGTGTATGATTTTGATCAATTAGAAATAATAATAAAAATAATAATAATTGCAATAATAACAATAATAATAAAATTACAGTTAATAAATACATATTAATAAAATCAGGAGCAAAAGACTTTTAGTATATAAAAAATGTTTTTCATCAGTCAAATTACCCAAAAAATTGTAATCTATAAATTGAAAATTCAGTAATTAATATTGCAAAACATATTCTAGCCGACAAAATTTCACAATCACGCTCAAGGGATAAAAAGTAGAAACATAAAGCACAGGGAACATAATGAAAACGATTAACAAGGTCATTGTATAATTTTTATTACTGGTAAATATTTTTAATTTTGATACAGAATTGCTACCATAAAATAAAAATATTAAACCAGTGTTTGTTTTTATATAGATAGGACATCAAGTTGAGATTCTGGGAACCTCAACACACTGTAGCCCTCTGCTTTGTATTTCATTTAGACCGGGGGAAATTTAAGCGAAATATCTTACGAAAAACTTTGTAGCTCACTGAACCGTAGCCCCGAGGGGGATGGAAAGTACGATGCAGCGGGCTACTATCTACTTATTAAATAGTTTTTTATTTCACTTACACGGCTTACCAATGACTTGAAATGCATCCCCTATTTGCTAAATTTAAATTATGTTAATTTTCTAGGAGAAAGGGGACACTTCGATAAATAAACTTTTCAATAGTTGTCAACCTAATTTATGATTTGTCAATTTAATAATATCCCAATTCTACTAAAATGTTAATATATTTTCAAATATATTCAAACTATAAAGATAGCGTTTACATGGAATATCTAAATGGATGTTTTAATAGAAAATATGAGGTTAAGAAATTCTCATATAAACACTGGATCGTGAATATGTAAAAATGCGCAAACGCGTCTGCCCATTTGCACAATGAACGTCCATCATTAATAAAACTGCAAATGGAGCCTATTATTCCCTGGAATAATCGGCAGACATAAATATTTGCATGAAAAATCAAGCTCTGACAGACAGAATTATCATGTTTTGTCTGCCAAAATCTGTTGCATTCATTATTCTGTGAGATTTATGGATATCATTACGTGACATGGAGCAGTGGAACTTACCAGAATTTCAAATTTTTTTATTTTAATATGTACCAATTTTAAAAATTTGTATTTAATATGCAACCAAATCTTTCTGAAAAAATCAATTTTATTTTTATTAAAATGAATATCTTTACTGAGTAGCAATAAAAGTGATGTGGATTTTTTGCAAGAACGGGCTAAACTTCTAAGATCTCAAGCGTTGCTTTATGAAACAGGGTCAACAAACTAATAGAACAGTGAAGGAAAAATTTAAATTTTACGATGTAGCTGGGAAAGATTTTGAGAAAGTGCTAATTGTAAATATGAATACGAATATAATAACTTTAAATTGATTTGAAGTCGCTACTCAATGATATTTAACAATTACAAACTAATTAATTAATTGATAAGAATAAATCAATTTAATTAATAAAAATCTGTGAGCTTTAGTTGCAAGATGGAAACTTGTCAAACTAAAGTAAAATAATTTTATTTGATAGATAATTTTGGAATCTCATGGGTGGATAATTTAACTTTTAAATGATTGAGGATGTCCTATAAATGTAGCAAAAACATTCGGAGAAAACAGTTATACAAATAAACCATAGAAACGATATTTTCTTTAGTTGCTAATCCAGATCCATTCAGTTTTTTTCTTTGAAAAACTGAAAATTTGCAATTTCAAGGTTAAAAATAAAATTTATTCTGTTAAGTTTCTTATTCTAATTTCAACCTCAGTACAAAATGTGTATAAATCCGATTTCATTTAGATTACAAATCTGACACACAATTCAATAAGATAAAACTAATCTAAAGAATTTTTCACTTATTTACGCATTAAGTTATCTTTAACATGAATTGGTTGTGAAGTGTTCTTAGATGAAGAAATTATTTTTATAATATAAATTAGAAAAGCCACTTGAATTACACAAAATTTAACTAATTCACATGGGTGAGCGGGGACCCTAGAGTCATTGTTACGCAATCAATATAAGCCTTTTATATAATTGAAATTAGAAAAGCAATTTGGATAAGCGGCCGTCTATAAATGACGTCAGGCACATAGGGGAGATGGGTCAAACATTTGTGACGATGTGTGAGAAGAGGGAGCGAGTGTTTAAGAACTGTGACGTTACATCTATATTTTGTATTTTTTCAACATAATTTTATACTAATTTCAGCTTTCCAGGGCTTCCTTTTTAATACATGTGTTCTCATACAATATTAAGGCAGCATTACATTAAATACATACTAAAATGTCAATAAAGTGATTTGAAACATGTTCATTTTCAAATATGAAATAAGGTTTTTAGGGGGGAACAAAGATTTGTGACGTCATATTTGAAGGGGATCTAACGTTACGTGACGTGTGACGAGGGGGTAAAAATCGTGTAACGTCATTTATGGACGGCCCCTAACACAAAATCTAACTAATTACAATGGGTGAGTAGGGGACCCCAGAGTCATTGTTACATAATCAATATACGCCAATATAATGCTATTTTATATAAAAAATCTTAAATAATTTTTATCATTAAGACGAAAATAACTAATAATCTATAAAATATCTTGCATGTAAATAAAGCAAGAAAACAAATGATAACAAAATATATTTTATTAATTGCATATGAAACTAATAGAAATTAAAAGTTCATAAAATCCAAAGCTGAAATTAAACTTTCCAATTGCAAACTGCATTCAGTGACATCATCACCCCACTTTGTGGCATCTTGTAAGGTTTTGCTTATAATTTTGACTTTTTTACAGACAATCATAGTTAAATTTTCTCTGAATGAAAAAGAATCACTGTTACAAACTAGAGTTCCAATTGTCACAAGCGTTCGGTAAACGGCTTCTGAACAGTTTTTCATTTGAAAAATCTCTAAGAAATTGAAACAAAGTTCTAGGATTTCGGATCTTCGTTCTTCCTCCTGGTTTAGGTTGATTAACACACTCAAATTCAACAGCCAGCTGGATACTGCTATCTGAATTATTTGGCAATTTATTAGGAGATTCACGATTAAATTGAGATATTACAATTACAGACATAGCTGATTATTGGATTTATATGCGGTCCTCTATTATGGCACTTTTGGTTACACGATAAGCGTTTTTCATATGTTACGTCATCACATATAAATATAATATTGATATGTTATCGAGTTACGCAATATTATATATAGTAAATATTTGGTTTACATAATTGTTCATATTATATAACTGAATATCTTTATGGTTACACAATATTGTCATATTATGCAATAATGTCACCAATGTTATTTTTAAAAAGGTTTTTCACAATTATCGACTTATAACTAACTATATTAATGAGATATTCATCAGCCAGTTTTAACATATTGTTTAAGGATTGTGTAATATTATATATTAGTGATACACATTATATATGTTATGTAACCATATATTCGCAAACCTTCGTAAATTATCATCAACTGCCCCACAAATTAAGGACTACTATAAGAGATAATTAATTATATTAACGGAATTTACCGTAAAAGAACAGAAAATATTTTTGGTGACGAAAGGTATTATTATTTATTATTATTACCTTTCGTATATATCAATGACAACATTACTAATAATAAAAAAATAATGAAATATAATAAATAACTAAAAATAAAAAATAATTATTATATTATTAATAAAATATTTAAAATAAATAAAAACAAGCAATTTTTGATCTTCCCCTCCCCTAGTCACCTTTTCAAGAGCAGCTTCCGGGGGGACTTAACTCCAAAAATAGAAATTTAAATAATTTATAAGCATATCAGTTTAAATTTAATTTCAACATTATATGCAGTAGCACACAATATTGGTTGAAAAATAGAAAAAATTTAAAATCGTTAATCCATTATATATAAACGACCAATGCTGCTGGGGATGTCCTAAGCATTTGACCCCCTTCCCTCCTTAGTGTCCCCATGTGTCACTTTGACGAAGACCCCTTCCCTACCTCGTCTTAGGGGACATCCTTAATGAATGCTCCCTTATAAGGTAATAAATTTTAAAATTTATTAACAATGTATAATAATAAAAATAAATAAAAAATATGTTTTTTTTTAAAAAAAAATATTTATTTGTTTAAGAAATTTTAATTTATGCTGCTACCGAGAAATAACCGTAAAATAAATAATAGTAATAATAAAATAATTTTTAAATGAAATAATTAATATAATTTAATATTTAAAATAAATAATAATTTATAAAAGGCAAGTCTAACAAAATTTACAGTTCATAAGAAATAAATATCAAAATGAAAAACAAATAAATTTACCAAAATATTCTTGTCCATATTTGCTTTGGCAACCGTGTAGAGGTCCTCTGATATCTGTTTGCACATATCACGCATGAGAAACTCTCCCGGCAATTGGAGGAATGCGTTCACCATCAATTTGACTACGGTTAATGTGTTACCCTTTGAACAAACTTCATTTTGAACTCCGATTGTTCTTAGAATAAGTTTTACAAGGAATTCATTGGTTGAAAAACAAATTGTATTGCAGCTTTGTAATCTTACAAGCATTCTCAATAAATCAATTAGTGGAAACAATTGATCTAAACCCATATAGAGTTGAATGTGCCAAATTTCTAACACTTCTTACCAGTTGGCCAAGTAGGAAACTTTTCCAGCACCCAATTACACAGTACATCAGCTTGATTAGAGGATGGATTTTGAATGTGCTCAATTATGCTCTGAATATTATTTGGTAGTTTACCTTTATCATAAATTTCTTGCAATTTTTCTACAAATAATCTATTGATTGTAGAATTATCGACATGCTAGCTCACTTAATAGACCTGGGATATTAATTTGATCATTTCTACAGTAAGCTTTAACCGGGAATTTGTGCTGAGCAACAGTGTTTTGTGGATCATTAGTCGGTACATATCGACTGGATCCAGTGAACGGATCACTGTAAGCCGATGAAGAAGAATCGGGAATTTGTTTATTTGAGTTAGAAATGATGAAATTGGCAACTTGATCAAGAAACATTGGGCTGAGATCATTGTCATCGAGAAATTTTTGAGCAACCACATAAGGATCCTGATTTAGGTTATAACGTAGTTTTAATGGTGGCTCGCCGTCTTTAATGTCAATAGAAAATACATAATCGTCAGTCTAAATACAAATCAATTAAGGAATCATTGGGACTTGTGTAAACTGTTTCGATCTCGATTTCACGGTAAACAAATTAATTGCTGAATCAATAAATTATTAGGAATAATCATTTCATTTATTAATTTAAAGTTGTATTCTTTGAACCATAATAACACAATTTAAATTTAAAATATTTTATGGGAATTTGCCATGAATTTGTTTAATAATTTAAATTCCAATCATAAAATCGAAACAACTTCGAAAAATTTTTAAATTTTACTTTTGGAGGTTTCACAATCGAATTTCCTATAATCTTTTTCTTTAACCATAAATCTTGAGTAGATGACCATTCATACAATATATCACATCCATCGTCGTGTATCTTCAACAATTGCTTATCGTAACTTCCAGGTAGACTTAACAATTCAATTCCAACACTCGGCAATCCCGTGATCATAGATTCTTCTATCGCCTCTGTTGATACCTTCGGCGTTAGTTCTACTCCGTTTTGCAACGATGGATCCTCGGAAAACAATCTAATCATACCGTCACTTGAACCGCAAACGATATCATGGTTGCTGCAAACAGCAACACACCAAACTGATTGGGCCTTGATCGAGATCCTCTGAACTGGAGTGAAACTATTCACATTCCAAACACACAATGAACTATCTTCCCCACATGATACGAATAAGTTGTCATTAATTTTTGCCATTGAATATATAAATGAACTGTGACCGTTGAATTGTTTCAGAAAAGCTCCAGATTGTAAGCACCACATTCTAATGGCATTATCATTACCACATGATAAAAATTGCTGGCGTTGAGAAATCTCCAATATTCCACGAACACAATCTGTGTGGCCACTGAATTTTTTAATTATTACGTTAGATTCCAATTTCCATAAATATATTTCTTTGTCCGCTGAAGCTGTCAAGAAATGATCAGTCAGACTTTCCAAAAGTATAACTGACCAGACACCCTGCTTATGACCTTTGAATTTCATTTTAATTGTTAATGTTTTTAAATCCCATAACAAAACTGAACAATCCATGCTACCTGATATAAGATCACATTTATCAGTGGTAACAATTGATGTAACTGAAAATAACAATTTTATATTTTACATATACTTACATCAATTTAAAAATGTAAATTTAAAATTTGAAATACTTACCCGCATTTGAATGACCAGATAATGTAAACACATCAGTACTGTTTACAAAATAACCTTTAATATCTTTGTCATACCCGGAAGAAAATATTATTCCATCAGGATAGTCTAGACATGGTTTCATGTAATGAACAACCAAAATATAACTTTTGTGGAAAATATATTTATTAATTTGTTTGTAATGTTCGCTGAATTGTATTATTGAATGTAATAAATTTTAATAATATGTATATTACTCTTCTTCTTTCCATAATCGCACAGATAAATCTCTGGAAGCAGAAATAAAACTATCATTATGAGGTAATATTGCTAAACTCTTCACATCATTGTCATGAGCATCAATGCATTGTCTAAGTTTGTAATTAGTAGACATTTCAAAATATTAAACTATTAAAATTAAATAAACAAATTGCATTTAAGCTTTATTTATAAAAAAATGAAATCATTTTAATATATTAAATCATTTTTCGAGATCTTTCATATTGATTATTACTTATTTCTCTGATAAGAGACGCTAAAAATTTCATAAAATAAAATTAAAAAATTAAGAAATTTCAAATAAGATTTGGAAATTTATGAAATAATATTTTATAAAATGAAAAGGTTTGAGATCGTTCAACTTATAATAATAATATATCAAATAAGTGGGACCAAAGGTAAATTGATATCAGTATTCACTTATGCATTATGTACACATGTCAAATGGCGTTATGTATGGTGAGTTTTTGGGTGTTGAGATTTTTGAAACTATATGGTTGTTACCCAGACAACTGATGGGTTACTGGATGTTGATGTTTGTTTAAAATCATGTGGAGGTTGCCCAGGTAACGCCATATAAAATTTCACTTGCTACCACTCGGCACCCGCTGCTAAGCAACGTTGGAACTGTGTTCGAGTGGGTAGATCGTCCGCAAAAAGTGAGCGCTATTGCTAATGCTGTAATTGCCCGAACGATCCCTGAGTTCAACGAGCTGTCGATAGAAGACTTGTGCTCGCTTTGATTATCGGGTCCCTCTTATGTTTTAAATTTTATCATTCTAGTCTATTAAATTCTTTAATCAACGTTGGAAATATTGACAAATATATATTAAAACAAAACAAGTGGCTACATATATTATTAAATAAGCGATGCATCGTTTAGTGAATCGACTGCGTGTTGTTCAGTATTCGAGCGGCTCGGCGATTGGCCCGCTCCTTTCGTCCGGGTCGATAGCTGCTTGTTGCTGGAGTAGTTTTCGGAGTCGCTGCCGACTCTCGGTAAGCCAGCTGTGCGGGAGCAAAGACAAGGGGTATGTTACTGCTGCCCCTTCCTGGCAGGCTGACAATGCAACCTCCAGTCCCCTTATCTGTGTTCTTAGGCTTTGGTTTAACTGTTTCTCGTCCGCCCATCCTTTTTGGGCTACTGTAAGTCTTTGATAAAGCGCCTTTGCCTTCCTGGGCTCCATCCAGGCGGCCTTTGTTTGTTGAATCTCTGCCGATAGCTGGATGATCTGCTCGTAGAAATTCTTATTGGTTTTCCGTGCGTGCTCTAGTTCTTTCTGTAGTATTTTCAGGGATTCCATCTCTGTAATAACGAAAATTTATCCTGGACTATAAGTCCTAAATTATTAAATTTCTCAAACAAACATTAATAATAAAAATTTATAAGAGAAAGAACACTTTTGGATGACAGTAATCATTTATTTAAAATGCAGTTTGAGTGTGCTCAACATAGTCAGATCATTGGTGTCCTTCTGAGGTCCGATGATCATCAAAGCGCTCCCGATATACGAATACCGGCCGCTTCGTGTTTGTCGTACGGTTGAAGCTGGGTGGCGGCACATAATTGTAAGTGTCCGCGATCCTACCGGCCGCGATGTCGTCTTCCACATTCGCCAGATATTGTCTGGCCCTGATCACCTGGAAGTCGACCGGTCGCTGGTGGTCCTCGAGGCGTGCAAGGAGAGATCGGGCTTGATCACGAATTTCTTGGGCCGGGCTCTGCTCACCTTTTCGTCTGCTCGACGTAAACGGTCGCCCATTATCTTCCACAGATCGTAAGGCGTCCCATCGGGGCTCTCTCGGTTGTGGCATATCGCTTTACTTTTCTGGCCAGACTCGTCGCCAGGCTTGCCGCCACTGATCGGCAACTTGCGTGGGAACTCGGACTATGGCACTTGATTCTGCTAAATGAAAAATTTAATCAAAACTTTCTTGAAAAAATTAAAATCCTTCATGGTTGGGTTGTTTAATGGCTATTTAGGTGCGTGTCATTGTACTGATGTCGTAAAATTCCTGTATTGATCGGTGTAGTGGGTTCGTTGGGAATGCTGAACCGATATTTCTCTTGCCTCGAGTTCCCAGAACTGCCTGAATTGTCCCGCCGAAAAAAATTGGTTATTCCTTCTAAAGCGGTTTCATTTACTCCTCTTGGGCAATTCCTCGTTCCAACAAAAATCTAATTGTACCCTACTAATTAATTGATATTAAAATAACGTGAATTCGGAATAACTATGGTTAGTATGAAAGAGTATAACCCCATTTCTCGGCCATGTGTCTTTAGAAGGAATCTGTGACTTGTCATTATCTGCTTCTGCCATACCTTTTATTCCCGTTAACAGAAGAAATTTAATTAGTTTACCAAAGCAAGATTCAAGAATTGTGACATGTCTAGGATCGTGAGGGACTTTGGTTATACAGAAATTGCAGGTAGGGATGTAATTTGTCCGCTTTTCAATGACAATTAAAACATAATTGGTTTATAACTCGTACTCGAAATTAACTAAAGGCACTATAAAACTCTGATGAAATTTATCTCATTTAATGTTGCGGCTCAATTACGGTTTAGGCCAACAGGTACGATGTTGATTTATTAACAGCCTTCTGTCCTATCTTCCCCCTAAAGTATCAGCGAAAAAGTCGGGCATGACCCTTAGAGTAACTTGGTTTGATTGTAAGAGGGAATGAGAGGTTGTTCATCTGGATGGACATGAATATAAATTAAAATTTAAACAATTTTCTTATTATTTATTAGAAAAAGCAAAAATTACCTCAATTTATACCTTCGAAAAAACCCGCTCATTAAATGAATGATTAAAATGATTAAATAATTCAATAAAATTGACCAAAAGAAGTGGCGAACAAGCTAATACAAATGATTATAGATTCATTACAAGAGGTAATTAAGCAAGATCCGGTGGAGTAAGGTGTCGATTGTGATTTGTTTTTCGCCGTAAACTAGTAAAAGATTCGGTGGACAGTTTACTGTGATCAGAAGTATCCTAATATTGTAGATGTGGTTCCGTGAAAAAATCATTGTTGGCTATGTCTTATAATAAAAATTAACAGAAAAAATAATTGAACATTTATTGTTTTACTTGAGATGTCCGCGCTGAAATCCGACGAGTTCATGGCACTCGGAAATCGGGTCGAGGTGTTCTCATCTGGATTGTTGGATTGGTATTGCATCAAAAAAAAATTTGGTGTTAGACTGACTATTCTAATTCAGTCCTACCCATATATTAATTAGGTAGAAATGCACACCGCGGTCGTTGTGTGCTCGTGCATGCAGAAATCCTTCGCTGTGGTGTCTAGACAGTGAGAAAATTATCCTTCTTGTGCGGACGCTATTCTAAAGGTCGAAGCGCGAATTTGTGTTATCTGTCTACGACATTCCGGCACACCTACCCGGTAATTGACATTTTGTTTATAAAGAATCGATAATCGCAACGGATGCTCACAATTTTTAATGTGTCAAGTAGAGGGATATGAGGACTATGCCCCGTGGATATTTGGCTTGAAAATTGCCCCGTGGATATTTGGCTTGAAAAATCCCGAGACCCCCCCCCTAAAAAAAATTTTTAGGGGGGGGAGGGGGTGTTAATTTTTATTTTAATTCTTTGTTTTAATGAATGAATGAAAAAAAAAATTTTTTTTTTAATTATTTGTTTTAATGATCAAATTTAAAATTTTTAAAAAATTTTAATTCATGATAAAAAACTTTAAGTATTTGTTATCGATTTAAAAGCCTAAAAAATAAAAATTGGCTTCTCCAAAAAAAAAAAAAAAAAAAAAAATCTTCTCCAATAAACCAAACTCCATTAACTTTCTGATTAACAACGAACAAAAACATTGATCAGCATAAACAAAAATCATCATAACACAGCCAAATGTCGCGGTAGAACCGATATCCATCGAACGAAGATAAGCCAGATCTGAGCCCGTTACAAGGGATCACTGGAGTGAATAGGTACCATCGTTTCCAACGACATTTTCACGTATCAACCACGGCTAAAATAATATACTCTTTATTTACTCATCATAAACAAGATTTAGTCACAAACCATCCCTTGAGAAACCTGTAGTTCGAAAACAATCTTGCCCAAATTCGACGTTACAGGAAGTCAAATCTTTCCTTCCACCAATATTTCTCCATTAGGGATTAACAATCTTGAATAAAGATAACCAACCCGAAAACTCCAACCTTGAACAAATATTTCCGACCATGGAGAGCCTCGCTAGAATCGATTATCATCTAAATAAAAGAAAATTTGAGATAGAATAATCACGAAAGTTAACTTACCATGACACAGTTGAGGGATATGAGGACTATGCCCCGTGGATATTTGGCTTGAAAATTGCCCCGTGGATTTTTGGCTTGAAAAAATCCCGAGACCCCCCCCTAAAAAAAAATTTTTGGCGTACTGGGTAGAATTAATTTTGTTTTAATCTAAGCTCATTCATCCAAACTACTTCTTCAACTACTCTTGCATTCCCTAGGGTATTTCCTTTCTCACCCCGACACCCCACAATTTTAATCTAACCACTGTATACCCATGGGCAAGCCCATGTTGGTACTGTATACAGCAGCCGAGAGTCCACAAGCAGGTGAGCCCCGTTTCCAAGACTACTCCTTGTGATAATCTCGCTTTCGGGTTCCTGACGGCCGATAGAAGGACTTACGTCTACCTAACTCCCTTAACCTTTTCGATATCTGTGCACACCTTTCCCATCATTCTATGACGAACCCATGCATACGTCCTACATATTGTTTTCCCCTAGTCGCTGTTTAATACATAGCAAAATAGGTAGTACCGAATGTAGTGAACCGTACCCTTACTAGGTTTTTGTCACTTCTCTATTCGTCATTAATTTTGATTTAGCAAAAACCAATTTTAGGTATTTAACTTATGAAATTCAAAGATGATGATTAAGAAACTTTAATAAAAATAAAATATTTATAAATAAACATTTAAAACTCAGCCTCTCGAATTTATCTAATTTTCTGACTTTAATTGCCTAAACTACTGAAAATAGGTATATTTTCTAACCTAGAAATTTGTTTTAAATCATAAAGTATTTTATTTAAATAACATGTAAAGATTTAAATTATTATATAAATTATCGAAATTTCTGTTATACCGGCTGAAATTTTGGGTTTATCACAACCTCATTAATAATTTAAGAAAAATAAACTCCTCCGAGAATGCTTATTTCTTCTTTTAATAACAATTGCTTTTTAATCATTACTATCTCTATAATGGAAACTGAAATTTTATTTTTCTGTTAACTGAGAGCTCTTAATTCCGACTTTACGAGTGAAATAAGAACTTCCTCAACCTACTTCATACATACATAAGGTTCTATCAACATCATAAGGCAATCCAACCAAACTTTAGGCATCCATTCATAATTCGATTAATTAGAGAAATCAGAAATTATTAAGAGAATAAGAATTACAAAATTATACTTTTATTAGATCTATACAAAATTTAACAAAAAGAAATCACAAAAATATAATTAGTGTATAAATATATAAATAATGTCAGGATAATGGGGTCCATCCTTCTTTCCATTTGGTGGTCATTCGTCGATATCGACGGGGAACTTTCGTTTGTTCCGGAGGGATTGAAATGGTGTAGTTCCGACCTGAGGAACGGTATGACATAGTTCTTCTCCAAATTCGTCCATCCAGCAGCTCGTGAGAGTCGGCGATCTCTCTTTCGTTGTCGTGGTGGAATTTTCGACGGGTGAAATGTCTAGGCAGATTGGTATCTCATCAGTTTCCTTCCCATGAGTTGGTAGCACCAGTTCTGCTGATCTTTTCAGGGTTGAAGCGGTGTCATTTTTTTTCGCAAATTCTGGGTGCTGCTCTGCGATGAGTGCGGCGGCTTCTTCGAGCACTTGTGCAGCATTATTTAAGATTGTGAGGCCTTCACCTCGGCGTCGTTCACGGCGGCGACGATTTTTGCTGGGATGGTGCTTCTTGCTGGTCCTAGGGGTCTGAGCTGGACAAGCTTGAGTTGTTTCCGGAAGATGGTTTGCGGGGATCAAATTCAACTTTACCGCCAGATCGCGACCCGCTAGGCGTTTTACCAGTTCGGCTTCCGTAAAGGATGCCACCAAGACGGCGCTTTGGTCATTTATTATGATTCGCTGAGCCCGGTTCTCTGCAATTAAATCCTCTCGTCATCTCGATAACCGGTGGATTTTATCCTGGAGGATTTTGACCGCCTCGGGAGCGAACCACGTGCCGAGCGTGCGTTCGTGCTCCGCGAACAGTTTATTATATCTTTGTTGGCATAAATCGTGATTCAATTGTAATGCCGTGGTATCTGATTTTCGCGATGATTTGGGGATTCTATATCCTGGGTGCATTTTTAGAAAAGAAATTTTGATTACTGAAACGTTTGATGAGAATTTTCAGAAGGATTTTCTTGAGCTTTTCCTGACTAAACGAGGGAGAGTTTCAGTCCATTAATGGGTTATATTGATAAATAAATAAAATATAATAATTATAAAATTAAAAATTAATTAGTCCAAACATTCCTCAAACATTCTCTATCACATTCATTTCATGGTTTGATATTAATTGTGAAGATATCCTATTTGTCATTAGAACTAGTAAATAAAACGTTCGATGCAGAAAAGAAAAATGCTGATGCTCCAATCATTTACTGAGTTTAAAAAAAAAATTTTAATTTTTATTTAAAGATGTTCTATAAAACCATTTCTTACAAAAGGCAAAAATTAAAAAGAACATTCAATTTTGTTAATCCGTTCATTTGTTTCTATCGACTTAACCCTAGTCGTCCCTTTTCATATAACAATTCGACAGGTTTTAAACGAAAATTGCATCCCTACCTAAACATTCATTTGAATGTTTTCCCCCTAGCTATGTCGATATTCCCGCATTTAAATCCCTACCGCTCCGACCAACATTGCAATGGCCGCCACGGTGAAGTACGACGGCGTCCTACTCTGCGATCAGTGTGACTAGACCTGACCATACCGGCAGACACCGAAGGGTGGTTGACGACAAGGCAGCACATCAACATCCCTCAAATTTAACTGAGGGAATTGAATCCTGCCAAGCCATCTTCCACAAATTATAACATGCATAATATAATGTTAAAATTAGGGAGACCTGTCGTTGATACTAAAAGTACCTCGACCATCCATGATTAAAATTTAAAAAACTTAAAACTATAAACATTTCAAAAATTTATTTAATGAAATACAAGCTTACCAAAGTTCGAATTCAAAATTTTAAGTTTTCAAAAGTATGTTTAAGATTTTTTAAGGTTAAATATTATGACAATGGCTATTGTATTTATACTGTTTTCATGCGTGTGTGCGACCAATCAGCTAATTTCGAATCTTTTTTGGCCATTTTTTCGGGTTTTTGATGGCTTTTATTTAATTTCATATTTTTCTCTTTTGTTATTTATTTTTCTTAATTTTTTATTATTAATTTTATTAAATTTGTATTTTTATTTTTTGCTGATTCTTATTCTGGTCGCCTCCTCCGCCTGTGTATTTTCTAAACCTTATTTTGCAAGGTTTTGGCGGTTTTATAATTTTACTTTATTTTTCTATGTATTTTTCGTGCAAATTTATTAATTATTTGTTTTAATTAATTATGTTATTTTTTATTTTGTTTTAATTAATGTTTTTATTATATTTTTAATTTCTGTTTGCGGTGCGTGCTTGTGTTACAAATAGCCATTTTCATAACTTTTTCGCCATGACTTTTTCATGGTTGTTTTGTTTTAGTGATGGCTTATAGCCCAACAGTTTTAATGAATGAAAATAAAAAATTTTTTTTTTAAATTATTTGTTTTAATGATCAAATTTAAAATTTTTAAAAAATTTTAATTCATGATAAAAAACTTTAAGTATTTGTTATCGATTTAAAAGCCTAAAAAATAAAAATTGGCTTAAATCGCCTATGATTGATCGTACTGATGATTATTTTCGAATAAAATTGGTTCGAACCCGAGAACCTAAAAATATTATATATAAAACCCCAAGTATTTTTTCATTATCCATCAAAAATGGCTCAATTCGCCTGTCAACTAAAAAGCCTAAATATATTTGCTCGAATAAAAATCATTATTATTTTTATTTACTTTAATTATTTGTTTAAGTCAATAATAATATTTATTTATATTTTAATTATATTAAATTTAATTATTTGTTTAAGTCAATAATATTATTTATTTATATTTTAATTATATTAAATTTAATTATTTGTTTAGGTCAATAATAATATTTATTTATATTTTAATTATATTATTATTTAATTATTTGTTTAAGTCAATAATATTATTAATTTATATTTTAATTATATTATTATTTAATTATTTGTTTAAGTCAATAATATTATTTATTTATATTTTAATTATATTATTATTAAATTTAATTGTTTGTTTTAATCAAGTCAATTATTTATTTTTTATATAATATATTTTTAAATTAAATTGTTTGTTTTAATGAAGTGAATTAAATAATTATTTTTTATTTTCATTTAATTATATATTTTATATTATTATTATTATTATTATTATTATTTTATATCAATATTATTATTTTATTATTATTAACATTTTATTTGTATTTTTAATGACATTTTTTAATACTTAATAAAAAATTATACTAACTTAAAAACATAAAAATTATAAACATCAACAAAAATATACAAAAACAAAGAATATTTTCAAATAATTTATTCATTTAAAATTCTTCATAATCGTCATATTCTTCATTAAACTCTGAAAATTCTTCTGGACTGTTACCTAAAACCACATCACCTCCTCTATAATGACCATATGCCACACTTATATTTTTCCCCACCCAAACCCTTTTATCATCCTTATTTGTTAATGCAGTTTTACTGTTTTTAATTGTAAATAATTGATGTTTTTTACTAGTAATACGAGTTTGTGGTACAGAAAAAATTAAGTTTTTGTTATAGCAATCTAGGTATGACTTATGTTTTAAGTCAGTACCATTCAATGTTATACCCTTAGCTTTGATACTTTCAACTTCAGACAAGAGGCTATAACATTTTGGACGAAGAAACACCCACTCCTTGTATTTAAGTCCTTTATTCTCGTCTTTGAACTTTCCAATGACAGAATCAAGATTCCTACTATACAAGGGATGATTTGGGTCATAATTAGAAGTATCGAGGAGATTATCACGAACCATAGCAGATAAAATAATGTCTAACTTACAATTCTTAATTTCTAGAAAAAAGGAATCAGTGTCCCCAGCAACTATATTAATTTCACAAGTGAATTCGTTTCGATATTTTTCTAACTCTATATATTGTAATTGATACATCCTAAGTTTAGATAAATCGAGTACAGTTTGTCCAATGTAACTCGGTCGATCTAAACACACCGATTCCTTATTTAATAACACAGAGACCAAATCATTGTCGATTTTAAATGATTTTCGAAAAGTTGGTTTTGAGCAATAATTAATTAATTTGTTTGCAGAATTACATAATCTTAAATTAATTCGTTTTTTAAGATTTTCAACTGTTTTTCCGTAGAGGCTATTATTTAAAAGTTTATAATAGTTTTTATCTAAGTCATTGGTTGATTGCGCTCTAAGTTGTGTGTTAGTGTCTATATACTTTTTAAATATTGATTTTTGATTATATTTAATAGCTCTATGTACATGTGTAATTTTAATTTGTAAAGAAACAAAAAGCTGCAAAAGTCTCCAATGAAGAACATAATTCTTCTTTGGATAATGCGTTAGCATTAACTTCTCAACCTTAGAACCCGGAGCGCACATCTTTTCAGCAGCTACTGGAAAATCATTAAGTTTATCATGAAGAAATGTTGGGATTTCTAAATCTACTTCAAATGTGACAGCAAATGACAGTGATTCAAGATCCTTATTCAAAAAACTAATTAAATTATTTAATTGATTAGTATCAGTGACCCATTCAAAATTTCCATATGGTAATGGTTGACTTAAAGCCCAACCATAGAGATTATTGATGTCAATGTAAAGCAGTTCGGTGTTGTCATCAGATACTACGTGATGTTTATTAACAAAGGTTAATCCTCCACGGATTCCCCCTTCGAAAAAATTATACATCTCCATATCAGTGAGAAGTTCAATTGGTTCATCAAGAGTCATAAGAGCCGATGCCCAAGACATACCGGGAATTCCATAAAAGTTAAGTGGTTCCAATCGGTTATGAGTTAAGGACTTTGAACGAAATTGCTGAAAAAAGTCAGCCAAAAGAAAAACATCAAGTTTGAGGTAAACCATCATATAATCTAGTAAAGAGTTACAATTGGTTTCTTCCCAAATAGATTGAGCCTTACTATATTCGGCTTCAGTTACATCTTCCCAAATCGGTGGAAGTTCATATGTAGTTTCTAACACTTCTTGAGAAGTTGCAAAGTTATAAGGGAAAATGCCTTTAGTATCGATAATACTACCTACAAATTCCGAACGAGTTAAAGGAAGAGTTGTCAATGTTTTAACTGCATTACTTAATGAACTATTAATAACTTGACAAGAATCAATGAATTTTACAGTTAATCCACTGATTCTTGCTGACAAAGAAAGAAACTTTTCACTTGAGATCGCGGCCGGATTGATCCCAATTACGGACGGGTATGCCCCGCCGTACAATACTTCGTTTAATCTGGATAACCCCAGATTGAACCGGTCAATGGAGGCCATCAACGTGGTAGTCCCACGCCAATTATGGACTAGAGAGGGAAAACGAGCAAACGAAGTGACAAATGTCCATCACAAGCATCCATACGCTTGAGGGCCGCCACGATCGAGCTCCGACCGATACTACTGAAGATCAGACTCAATGAAATGATTTTTGTTCTCTTGTGTATCAAATATAAATGTTTAGTTTGGTCGTTCGTTTAATACTAATTTAGAAGCTAATTAAATTTCGAGTAAATATCAGCCACAATCGGACGCAGTAAAACATAAGGCCCATTATAAACTTATCCAAACTCTATTAACGACGAATTGATTTTCCTTTTGATACATAGATGAACTCACACAAGATTCTACAACGGGAACTCGCCAAGGCACAATTAGTAATTAAATAATTCCATCAACAAATCGTACAATTGACGACCGAGGTACAGCTGACCAAAAACACGTGGATAGAGCCGAGTAAAGCCAAACACCTGTACCAAAAATTGACCGTGCTGCAGAAGGGTTGGGCTAAGGAGAAGCAGCTCAACCAAAGCTTGAGGACGCAACTGAGAGGCTTGGAGGTGGCTCTATCTGCGTGTCAGGAAGGAGCAGCAGTGACCTACTCCCTGGTCTTCGCTCCGGCTCAACTAGCCTATCGAAGGGCCGCATCGACGTCAAAGCCAGCCGTCAAACCAGTCAAACACCGCCCTGGTCGAGCTGAACGGGCCAGACGACGCGTCATGAAATGAAAAGACCCACAATGAGAAATTAGTCTGAAATGTTTTAGCTTTGAATAAAAAATTTGTCGAATGTTATTTTTGAACAACGATTTGGATCACGCTTTGAAAAATTTAATTGAATTTAACTCACGCAAATAACGTCAATCCAACTAAGGACGCGGAATAAAGCCGTTTATCATTAACAGGGGACCAAAATGACAAATCGCACAAAAACCTTCTAACAGTAGTGCTTTGGACCCAGTTTGAAGTCGGGCCAGAGCAATCTCTATAAGGTGCTCACCTTATCTCCAGGTGTCGTTGCGCTATTTGTATCTGTTGGGCCGTTTGCCGTTGGTGTTTTTCCAGGCGCGCGAGAAGGCCTCTTATTTCCCGTGCCGGATTCCGACCCGGTTCTCGCTTGATGGCGACAAAAGGAAGATCTATGTCGTCACTGGTACTTTGATTTCCTTCTCGGGATTCTCTGACCGGCGAGATTGAGAATCCCGCGTCCCACATCGCTATGTTATTGATTTGGCGGTCTATGTTATTTTGGCCATAAGTCGCACAATGGACAGTTTAGAGTTTGATTCAATTTGGGCTGGCTCTATTCACTCAGGTTTTTTCCCACTTTGAAATGCGTTAATTTTT
This sequence comes from Schmidtea mediterranea, assembly GCA_022537955.1. NCBI lineage: Eukaryota > Metazoa > Platyhelminthes > Tricladida > Dugesiidae > Schmidtea > Schmidtea mediterranea. The sequence continues at coordinate 172,030,174 of CM039679.1, read as the reverse complement.
AATATTTTATTAATATAAGCTTTTAATACGAAACGGCGTGACGTGAGTCTCTTATAAATTAAACCAGGTCGACTCTACTGGATAGTTTGGCTAAGGAGCACTTAGGATCGGTAAAAGTGAGGTGGATCGTTAAAAGAAATATCTCTGAGTATCCCAAGTGAAGGGTAACGTGAAAATGAAGTTGGGGTACACTGTTGGAACTAGCGGGCAATACGGGTGGGTGGACTGATACTTGAGAATGATAACAAAATAATAAAATAAATAAATAGATTATAGCTGAATGTAATCAAGGGAGGTTTTCTTTAAATGTATCTAGCAGAGTAATGGCGTTTCGAGATGGGGAACTATAGACTAGTTTATCGGAGACTTTCTAAATCATAGAACGGCATCATGAATCACTTATTTGAAAATTTACATTTGTCCTGAATTGCATATGTTGAAGAAAAAACATTTTAAATCATCAGAGTCGTCTCAGAGGGGGTGGCCCTATTTTTTCGATAAATTGCTTCATCTACACATGAACCATATGGCATAAAGGAAGCATACATTCTCTGCTCTTAGTCTAGTGAGCAATATCTGACAAGGTTGGAAGTAAAGGTTTTACCGAGAGGTTACACTAACGAAACAATTGATAAAACTACTTGTAAATTGTAGAAATCTTAAATTAAGTTCATGATTATAATCCTTTATCACCAATGCAAGGGAACGACAGGTAGCGATGTAATAAATAAATCCTGATAGCTAAATTTTATAAACAAAAATCCAACAAATGTTATCCAAAGATATATTTAAATTGTTTACCCATTAACGTATCGACAACTCACAATCAATGATAAGGTCAAATTAACAATAGTCCATGGAGATAGCGATAATATTTCCATTTCCCGGGATTATTAGCATGTTGGGATTTCATTCAAATTGTTATTGCGTATTCTCTCGTAAGATAAATTGTTAACCCATGTTATGATGTCGTTTCGTTTCCTGAATGAATTATACTCTCGGTGTTTTACTAATTCCAAAAAAATAATTCATGAAATTACTGCAGGCGAATACCTATTGATCATAACAAGTCGGAAATATAGGGTCTTTAAAATAGATCTTTAACAAAATAAATTTCATGTGGTAATAAAAATTTTCTGCGGCTTAGTCTTGATACATCGTTTCATAGCGTAACTTGGCTGCGCTTTCGTCGTTCTTTTGGCTACTCAAAGCTCGAGGGTTTTTATTATTAGTTCGATATCAATACCAACTATTACCTTCAAGAGCTTTCTGTTTCTCAGTTTCGGGACCAACTCTCTGTGGTTCTTTTATGGGTGCCTTGGCGTATCGCGAGTTCGTTGCTCCGATTGGAGAGCGTTTGTGTCTTGGCTTGTCAGACATTTGTGCTTTCTCTAGTTTATGATTAATGCAATCTAATCTCCATTTTATACCTAGGCGTACACACATGTATCGTCATTAGCGAATCAGCTTCGTTGTGCGACACCCTCACTGGTTCAGTGGTGTGCCGGAATACCTCATTCTTTAACAGGCAATTATGTAATTCTCGTCCTAACTTATCATCGATTGGCATTTTTGTAAATGTCAGTTTATAGGTGGGCATTTTCTCCGTGATTTCTTTTATCACAATGTTATTGAATCACTATTTTGTTTTTTCCAGAATTATGAAGTAGATATATTCGTCTGGAGTCTCCTATTCCTGAATTGGTGGTTGTCGTTCTCCTTTGGTGAGATTTTAGTTAAGTATTTATTTAGTTTTGCCTTTATTATTTCTAGGGCCGCTTTCCTAATTGGGTTATACAAGTGAATTTTCTCATTATTTATCCCACATCCTAGTTAATAAAGCGGTTGCTCCGTTGGAAAAGTGTCTATTGATGGCAATGAACTCGCATACTGGTCGTCGGTTATATGGGGAACCGAATTATAGATATCCTATTGATTGACAATGATGGGTTGTTCTACGTTGTTGTGTAATTATTCTATTCATATGCTCCTATCGGTAAGTTATTATCTGCTTATTAATTCATTATTAGCTACTTTGTTCCTATAGATGGTGTATTAACTTGTTTATTAGTTCTCTTGTTACTGGAGAGTTAATTTAGAACTTCTAGTCGGAACATTTGCTATTACCATTCAATTTTTGAATTTCTTTAGGTTGTGGATAGCTTTACAAGTATCGTTAGTTCTGGTTACTGTTATGTCTACTTGTGGTTACAATTTATTCGAATTAATTTACTTTAGATCATTATTTCAGTTGTCTCAACTTATCTGTTTTGTTTTTAATTTAATTTTTGTTTATTTTATTTTGTGCCTAATTGACATGTTGTTATCGTTGCTTATTTTGTTTAGTTTTAATTCGACTGGCCTATTCCTAATTTATTCCTTTTATTTTATCTTTAGTTCATGTGTTCGTTGCTATTATTTGTTCTGCTTATATTTAATCAGCTTGTTTAAGCTTTATTCTGTTTATGTTTGTCCTTAATCCGTTTGTTATTATTATTTATTCTATTTATTTTCAGTTAATTCATCCGTCTGTTGGGCCAGAACGTAAACGGCCTTGGAAAATGTTTAAATGGATCAGAAACACACACGCAAAAATAACACGCAATTTAAATAAACCCACTGAAACATCAAGTAAACCCGATAAAATCTGAGAAATAAAAGAATTAAATATAAAATAATAAACATAAAAATAAATTAAAATATTAACAAAATGCACCAAGATTCGCACGATACCTATACAAATATAACAAGAAAACACAAAAAATTCGACGAAATTAGAAAAATCAATTAACGTTCATTAAAGTGGAATTTAAATCGAAAAATTGAATTAGTAATAATTCAATAAAAATTTTAAATAAAAAATTATAAAAATAAATCGAAAAATAATAAAAATAAATAATAGAATTTGCTAGAAAATAACAAGGTCGAATTTTGTTTTACTGCATCAAATTTCACACGTCACACAAATAAGTATATATACTGATCCATTTTCACATTTAACTAAACCATTTTTGAAAACCATTAACCATTTTTGAAAACCATAAACCATTTTTGAAAATTGTTAACCATTTTTCAAACCAATTTTGGACTTTAACCATTTTTGGAAACAAACCATTTTTAGAAACTATTTTAAAATTATTTGAAGTCGTTGCAATTTTAGAACCTTATTTTCAAGCTATAGGAGCTAATTCAATTGATTTTAGACTATTTTGAAATCTTATTTTCCAATTGTTGTGAAGCTATTTTAGAACCTTATTTTCAAGCTATTTGAGCTAATTCAATTGATTTTAGACTATTTTGAAATCTTATTTTCCAATCGTTGTGAAGCTATTTTAGAACCTTATTTTCAAGCTATTGGAGCTAATTCAATTGATTTTAGACTATTTTGAAATCTTATTTTCCAATTGTTGTGAAGCTATTTTAGAACCTTATTTTCAAGCTATTTGAGCTAATTCAATTGATTTTAGACTATTTTGAAATCTTATTTTCCAATCGTTGTGAAGCTATTTTAGAACCTTATTTTCAAGCTATTTGAGCTAATTCAATTGATTTTAGGTGAGAAATATTTTGGTTGGAGCTCTCTTTCCACGGCGACGTGGGGAGAGAGGCATTTATGCTTTTTGTTATGATATTTTATGATATGGTTTGAAATATTTGGAATGGTTATGAAGGGTAATTCTGTTATTTTGTCCTAATTAATAAATATTATTAATATACATGAATTATTTGATATACATTTTTTTATAATCTAAATTGAAATGTCGAAATTTTTCCGGCCCACAGCCGACACATCACGCAAGATAGTAAAATCAACATAGTACAGATGCATGTAAGTGCGTGGAAAATCGCCAATGATATGTACCCGTGAAGACTCGGCGTTGAGAAACGCAGGGGTCGGAACGTCAATATTATCCCTATAGCTGAAGCGAGAAATAAGGAAGAAGTCTCTGGCTGCTTCCTCGTTTCTCAATTCTGTAAAATCGACCTAAAATTATGTTACATACGGCTTAAAATTATCACACCGAGTAGTCCAGTGGGCACTCAATAAATATAATATGAACACAATATGCGTCTAAGGCCTATTAAAGGGAAAGGGTACTTGGGTTAAACTAACTGAAATCGTTGTTATAACTATTTTGGATTAACATTTTGAAATAAATAAAATTTATTGGGAATCATTGAATTCGATTAAATTGAAATTATTGATAAAATTTAAAGTAATCATTGATTATAAAAGTAAAGTGTTTTATGGCTAAAAATTAAAGTAAATGTTGGGTAAAGATAATTTAACCGCTCGTAAATTATTGATTAGGGTAATAGCAAATGATTTCATCAGCTAATTTATTATGATTCATTTCAATAAAAGTAATCTGATCTTTGGGTAAGAACGAGTAAGGTGTTGATCTAATCCAAATCAACCCCGATAAAAATGAAAGCAGTTAAGAATCGAATTCATTGATTTCAAATAAAGAAACGTAGCAATTAAAGGTAAAACGACTTTCGAATATCAGTATGAAATCCCTTAACTTAACCGTTGATTAAAATTTAATGTCACCCCACATAATCCACCGTTAATTCATTTTGATAAAATTGAAGAAGTGATTGAGCAAATCAAGTATTTAGATTAAATTATTGATTAAAAATAAAACGAATATAAATAAATATATCGTTTATTAAATTGTAACAATTTATTGATAACAGTAAAAATGATTAAATTAGCGCAAATAACTATTAAGAAAAAAAAACCCAAATAATCTAATTTTGGTAGAGTAAAATATTGAATAAGAATAAATACAATAAGTTCCGTAACGAGCTATGGTTAGTGGGTTAAAGTAACTCATAGGTTAAGGTTAGAGATGAATTGAATAACCGTAAAAATGTAAATTAAAGTAAAACTGGATTCACGGATTTAAAACGATTAGCATTAAAATAACTTTGTGGTAATAGTTGATCCAAACAGCCTTAGGGAAGACTAGTAGAAATCGGAATAACAGATGTCGATATTAATTACCGATAATATCTTCTCCTAACTAGAATTAAAACAATCCATAAATCTATCAAATAGGTTTCTTCAATTATCGTAAATGCAGGATTTATAGCAAATTGATTAGCGGTAAAGTGAATGAATATTTACGTAAATTAAATCAATATAATTGGAAAAACACCAAAGTCTAAGACAAGCGAAAATGTGTATTGAACAAACAAGATTCCACATAGTGAAGTTATTCCAATAAAAGGGTATCGCATCTATTTAGAAACCTCGGTAAGCGTAGAAGTTTTCCTAAAAGTTGCTAATAAAGTACATTTAAACTAGTCAACGAAATAACTTACCGGAAATTGCGATAATCAGGTGTAGGCGAACATTTGACCAGTAATTCTAAAAATACGACACGAATAATACAATCACCGGATGTAAACAATGTAATTCACCTTTAGTCAACCGCTTAAGTGTAATGGTAAAGTTCGCCGGAAATCATTCGCCCACCAGGATACACTTACACGCGACTAAGTTATCTCGGATCAACATCCGGCCTAAATCTTAAAAGGCGAGCAACTGTAATTAAAGTTAGTAAACAAACTTTAAATCAATGTCCAAATTCCCTTAAGTCAACGTTCGAGTATCCGCCTACATGAAAAACTTTTATGTTAAGACGCATATATCGAATAAGTTAAACATCTGGTTACCACATCCATACGATTAATTATATAGTTTCCCTATAAAGGAGTGCACCTTAGAGAACCAGACCCACAAAGTAACCCTACCTGCTTATTAATGTTCCATCGCATAAAGGAAGGCAATGGTCACGCGTATGACACCCTTACTAGTAACATAGACACTATCTGCTTGCTAATAACTTAGAATGGTAAATCAATCGAACCTAATAACAGTAATGCTTATACTAAACACTCGCATCATGTTACTCAATCTTAATTTCATCTCTCCGCAGGCAGATAAGCACTTAATCTTGAACGATCATGAGGGACAGAGCAAAGCGAGCACAGGTCTTCTATCGACAGCTCGTGAACCCGAGGGTTGTCCGAGCAACTATAGTACTAGCACATGGTACTCAAATTTTGCGGGCAATCCACCACTAGAACACATTACCAACGTTGCTTAGCAACGGGTGCCAAGTGGCGATTAGTATCATTTTGTATGGCGTTACGAGGGCAACCACCGATTAGTTCAAACAAACAATGAAACCCTGTAACCCACCATACAAATTTGGGGGCTCAGCCGGGATTGAAGCTTTGTTATTTGGAAAGACCAAAACAATCAAGCTAAGAAACAACAGAGAATTCTGTCAGTACACCCTCAGCCGGGATTGAAGCTTTGTTATTTGGAAAGACCAAAACAATCAAGCTAAGAAACAACAGAGAATTCTGTCAGTACACCCTCAGCCGGGATAGAATGATTGTTTCGTGCAAAAATCCAAAGAAATACAAACAAATGTTTAATGATCAAACAAAAACGTCGGGACGACATTTTACCAAAACCCGGAGAGACTTTTAAAGATTGTAAAATCAAATTGTAAAGACCGATTGCAAAGATGGATGAGAAATTGTAAAGATCGATGAAAAGCGATCAACCTGACTACGAGATACAAATTTGGGGGCTCATAAAGGACTGTTTTTACAAAGAACCCAAGGAAATATAAGCAAATGTTTAAAGTTTAAACAGAGATGTTGAAACGATATGTTGCAAACCCCAGAGAGATGAGAACGCCATGAAACAAAAACCCAGAGAACAACTGTTAAGACGCCAAGACACTCAACATCCATCAATACTTGACGACATGACACCCTTGTAAGACACCAACAACAATGACAAGACGCATAAGTAACTAAAAGGGCAAAATTCGGGATAAAATGAGATGGGGTAAGTAAGGGGAGTAATGATAAACAAGAGAAAGCAACGGAACCAAATAGAGGAAGCCAACGGTAATAGAATAAAGCACAACAGGTAATGAGTAAATAGTAGTAGATAAAATGAATCAAAATATATTAAAGAGGTGAATGAATTTAGTTAATTAGTATTTAGATAAATTTAAAGGGTAATTTGATAATTTTAGATGGAACCAACAAAAATTATAGAAAAACTAAAGAGGATTCTAAACATCGAAAATGACAATCTTGAGGAACTAATTAATAAACAAAAGTTAATTAAAAGAGCCAGAGAAGATATATCAACGATTTCAAACCTGTACTCCGATGAACATTGCATATTAATAAGATTGATCGATATTGATAAAGACGTAACAACTGAAAGAATATATGAAATTCTATCTATGAGATTAGAGATAACCCAAATTTGGGAAAAGCTGGAACAAGTTAATGGAAAAAGTCAAAAACATTGAAGACGAGATTGCAACAACAATGAAAGAACAAACTAAGGCCTATGTGGAATGTTATGCGTGCAAAACAGAGGAAGCACGAGTAATGGTGATACCTTGCGGACACCTGAGTTATTGTTATGGATGCGCACAAGAGTCGCACTGTATGTTATGCCAGCGAAAGATAAAGGAAAGACTAACGGTTTACTTTCCATGAATTGTTATGATGAAATAAAATAAATGTGTATTATGCATTACTTGAATTATTATTAGATGATAAGACGAATATAAAAGAAATATGCAATGTTTATAAACAATAAAACCACCCGACAACGATAAATAAAGGTAATAGACCAAATACATGAAAGCGGAATTAGGGAAATAATTAAAACACACGCACAGAGACACAAAATATTAGACGGAAAAATTTCGAAAACCGAGTTCCCTAGTGTATGCTTCTTTTTGTTTTATTGATATTATAGTTATTGATATTATATTGAGATAGGACGAGGAAAAATGGTTAACCTGAGCTATCTAATGATAGTACGCTCACCCAAGGGAAACCCTGATCAACCCTACTGAGAAAGGAACTGGTAGGCCAAGTCGCGTATGTCAGCAAGTAACCGGCGAGAGATTGATCACCTCTTTTGGGGAGCTTGTTGATGCGATTACCACAAATTTTGAAGGGGGGAGTGAAGAGATAGACCGAGAGGTGAGAGAAAGAGTGCGCACGGAACAGAATTAATAGTTAGATTAAAGGTACCTAGAGATGACTTCTTTTTTCCCTAGCTGGTGGTGAGGCACCAGAGGACAGCTACGGACTGTCGTGCTCAGGTTGTTATCAGCCAAGGGACTGATGGCGCTGAGCCGTTCGATACAAAAACCCGGATCACACACCGAGTATCGAACGATTCTTTTTTTCGCTGGGAGGAACTCGATACAACAACCCGGATCCCACACCGAGTATCGGGGCCAAACGGTAGGTGAGATGTGAACTAACCGGTAAATGGTTCATACTCAAAATGTCCTACTAAAGCCAGATGAGAGCGGCTGAATGGAGCTGAGAAATCTGATGGAAGGAGCGGGCAGAGATTTGATAGTTTAATTTCCGCTTCCACTTTGAATCGCTTCCTTTTCTTTTCACTATTCGGGAAATCAAGTAAACCGCTTTTGGAACTTGATTGAACGTCTAGGCATTTCCATACTTTTATATTCTTCGAGGTACACAACCCGGATCCCACACCGAGTACCGAGGGAATGTTTTGTTTATTGCCCAGCGAGGAGTTTGGTACAATAACCCGGATCCCACACCGAGTACCAAATATCCGAATGGCGGTGAGTAAAGCGTAACCGGAAGAATGCGCGGCCAAAAGACGCCATGGCTTGAGAGTCAGTGTGAGGCCTCAAACATACCCAAAAGTCACTGTTGAGCTCAAGTCCGATGAAACAATAAATAGAGGGCCGGATGATCATGATCAGATACTAGAGGCAATAGAGGGCCGGATGATTATGATCAGATACTAGAGGCAATAGAGGGCCGGATGATTATGATCAGATACTAGAGGCAATAGAGGGCCGGATGATTATGATCAGATACTAGAGGCAATAGAGGGCCGGATGATTATGATCAGATACTAGAGGCAATAGAGGGCCGGATGATTATGATCAGATACTAGAGGCAATAGAGGGCCGGATGATTATGATCAGATACTAGAGGCAATAGAGGGCCGGATGATTATGATCAGATACTAGAGGCAATAGAGGGCCGGATGATTATGATCAGATACTAGAGGCAATAGAGGGCCGGATGATTATGATCAGATACTAGAGGCAATAGAGGGCCGGATGATTATGATCAGATACTAGAGGCCAATAGAGGGCCGGATGATTATGATCAGATACTAGAGGCAATAGAGGGCCGGATGATTATGATCAGATACTAGAGGCAATAGAGGGCCGGATGATTATGATCAGATACTAGAGGCAATCCAGATAAGATATGATACGAGTAAAGATGAAATATGATTATGAATAGATATTAAGGTCACAGATGACCAATAAAAGAGTTAAAGCCGAAGGCCGAAGAGCCAACGGAAGGCATAGAGCGCCAGCGACTGAGAATTAAGTAACGATTTTTTCGGGAGACATAGGAAAAATAATTAATGGATTGAATGAGAGTATGAATATGATGATTTTATATTATTGATATTATGGTATAGATAATTGATACGACTATATAGATAACTGATAAGACTATATAGATAATTGATATGAGATTAATAGATAATTATTACGAGGTATAGATAATTAAAAATGGACTTAAAATGAGGGGGGTGAGTCAGATAAAGAAGACCACCACGATAAACGCGAACAGGGGATGATAACATATATAGTATGGTAAACGGAGGAGAAATTAGTATAGAGTATAGAATATTGGAGTGTTATTTATTTTTAGGAATCGATAGTCAAGCAAAGCAATTCAAGTCAAGTACAAAGCAAAGCAAAGGAGAAAATATTTCAGAGCAAACGACAAAGCAAAGTGATAACAAAGGAATTTGAATAAACGAGCAGAAAAGATTTTGGAATAAACGTTAGAGTAGTTACAAGCAGATAAGCAACCAGAAGTTTCAAAGCAACCAAAGCAAGAGAAGAGAAACCAATCAAGCAGACGAATAACCGTAAACATTGATAGCATCAGCAACCACACGAGAAGCAAAAGCCAAGAGAATAGAGAAAAAAGTTTATTAAAAGCGGAAGAAAAGAAAAAAGTTCGCAACGGTAGAAGTGCCAAAACCGGAGTATCAATTACAGTAGCGACAGGAACCGGCACAGATAGTGGATTAACCGACGTAGAATTCAACAGTAGCGAAGAAAACGAAATAAACGATATAGAAAACCGGTTGCCAATAATAGAATCAGAGAACGAGGAAGAGAGATTAAAAACCTAAACATTAACTCAAACATGGCAAATTCCATAAATTCCAACACGACTTCAATTCCGGATCCAAACATGATGATAAATAACAATAATGCAACAGTAGGAGAATTCAGAGAAAAGTTTAGAGGAGAACCGTTTGACGGCAGTCTCAACAAATTGGATACATTTATAAAGGAATTCGAAGTGTATAAAAATATCTGTCACTGGACAGATCAAAAAGTAAAAGAGCGACTACCCTTGTATCTGAGAGGGAGCGCACAAGATGTATTTGTAGAAGAAGCGAGAGATGTAACAAAATTGACAACATGGACAGAAATTAAAGAGTTCTTAATAAAGATATTCGGCATAGAGAAAAAGGGAAACAGGAAGATATTGGACTTCCTACATCGAAAACAAAGACGAGATGAATCAAATGCAGTGTACGCATGCGAATTAAAGAAATTGTGTAAAGAAGCCTTCGGAGAAACAGATTTGCCTGAAGATAAAATGGTAGACGTCTTCATAAGAGGAATCAAGAGGGAAGACATACGAGCCAACCTTGGATGTTTGGCACCAGAAACATTAGATAAAGCAGTAGCAATCGCAAACAGATGTGAAGCCCATCTAGGACTGGAATATCAAGTGGCAGTCTTGGCCACGGAACCGACAACATCAACAGTCAATGCCAACAATCAAAACAACAACACCAACCCAGCTATGAATCAATTCATTCCAAGAGCACAGCAGATGTTCAAGCCACCAGTAACGAGAAATCCGGAAGATAAAGGTAATAACCAAGTAAGTTATAATAATAATTTCAGGAACAATCCAAATGCAAATGAAAAATGCTCCACATGTCAAAGAATAGGACATCGGTCAGAGAATTGTTTCCGAAATTACAATTGTCAAAAATGTGGTAGACGAGGGCATACTGAGAAAATATGTAGACAACCTAATAACAAAGCATGTTACAATTGTGGACAACAAGGACACTTCGCAAGGCAATGTAACATAAGAAGAGAACCAAACCAGTCAAGATTAAACAACTCTATGGGAAATCCACAAATTAACGTGATGCAAGAGATAGACATGCTACGAGAAACACTACAACGAATGCCCATGGAATTAAAAGAGATGATGCAACAAATGCCCACCAATATACAACAGCAACGAATCAACGTAATGAGAAGCAATGAGGAGATTCAAGAGCTGCGAACTAGAGAATATCAAGAACAACAACAAGCTGAATGGCAAAGACTACAAACAGAGGAAGCCCAGGAAATCCAGCAAAGATGGGAAAATCGAAAACAAACCCCGAAGAGAATCAATATGGTGAGAATGGAAATTCCAGATGAAACTCACACTGCGGAGCAGTGTGTTGAGAACGAAGGGGAAGGAAATATGATAACTGATAACGAGAAAACAGTTGAATTAAATACGATGGAGAAAATAGAGGCCATCAAAGAATTTGCAGAGGAGGAAAAACAGAGACGTCGACAGTTAAAAGAAACGATAATGGAGAAACCGAATGAACCAGAAACCCAAGAGATTAAACAAGCAAAAATGATGATAACGGAGGGTCAAAACAAGGAAACATTAGTGTACGAGATAGATGAACTCGAAAAAGAAATTATGACACAAAAGACAGAGAGTACACTTGAGAAAATAAAGCAAGAGGAAGCTCTAGAACAAGAGGAAGATCAATTAAAAGAAAAAGAAGCAATCCTGAAACAAGAGAAAGCCGAACTAAGAAAGAAGGCACTAATATTAAAAATAGATGGAGCATTGAAACATCTAGAACAAGAACAAGCACTAGATCAAAGAATAGAAGTGCTGGCAAAGAAAGTGCTATCTCAAGAAATGGAGGAGCCAAAACTAGAACTACAAAAAGATGAGCAAGAAGCATCAACGTCACAAGGAAAAGAAAAGATATCAGCAAAAAATCGAATCCAGAGGATACTGCTACAAAAAATAGAAACAAGAATCAGAAAAGAAAAGCCCACGTGGAGTGAAACTCAAATCGAGAACAGAACAAAGGAGATATGGTTCCAAACAAAAGGACCAACAAAGATAATGAAAGAGGAGGAACAACCACACATCAATATGTTGAGACAAATACCAGACGATCAAACAGACGAAGATGAAAGTGAAATAAGCAGTCTGGGTGGAGAAATATTTCAGTCATGCGAGGAAAACAAACCATACAAAGATGAATCAAAATCCGAATTAGAGGAAATGGAAACGAACGTGCCAAGAGAAGATGAAACCGAGATATTAAAAGAAATCAACGAGATTGTAGAAGAAGTAGATCGAAATCAAATGTTCCTAAACCTCAGAGATACAACCGCATACAGTAGAATAATGAAATTAATTGCGAAAGGATATCAACAAGATAACGGTACATTTACGGCATCATGGAAAGATATGATAAAAAAGTACCAAGAGAATTTGAAAGAATATGATAGAGAAGAGTATCAGGTAATTATTGATTTTCCAGAGATACCGAGACAGATAATAGCCACAAGAGGCGAAAGCACAAACGAGTTGTACGATTGGGTAGTGAAAAAACTAGGACCTAGTTATAAAAATAAACCTTTATATTACCAAGGAAGAAAAATAAAGCGAGATATACACCTAGCGGATGCTCTAATATGGCCAAAAGGAATAAATGTGGTAACATTAAACAAAAATGAAACCGAGGAAACGACAGCGGAAATATGGCAGAAAATTCAAATATTGTATAACAAAGAAATAAAACCCGGATTAGAAAGAGAGAGACAAAAGATAATGAGACAAAACCAGATTAGAATGACGGAACAAGCAATAGACCAAGCTAGAAAATATAGTAACCGTTTATCGTTAACTAGACCGATTTCAATGAAAATATTTGTAGAAGCTGTACGAGATACAGATATAATGAGATTTGACAACGAGAGAACAGATGAGTTGATAGCCAAATATGGAGAGCACCAAAGAGATATGAGAGGAGATGAACCAAGAAAGATAAAAATAAAGCTACGAAATGATGAAATAAAGGAAATATTAGTTGAGAACACAGGTAAAAAACCTATCACAAAAATCTGCGTATACGAACCTAAAAGAAACGAAACAGTAAACAAAAGAATCCAATGTGAAACAAGCAAAACGATAACGAATCGAAAGTATCGCAAACCGACGAAAAAAAAACTCGGAAAATATGTAATAAATATCCAAAAGGGAACTCATGAGCATTGGAGAACGATAACAAGGAAACCACTCAAGTCAAATGCGATAGATCAATCCACAACAAGACAATCTGAGAGAAAACCAGGAAACGAAACATAGAAAAAAGGAATGATCATGGACGACAGCCACCTTTCAATTCACGAAGCATTACAACTCCAGAAAGCACTTAAAAATGTACAACCAAAGGAAGGAATAATGGAGACAACTAAAGCAAGAGAAAACACAACTATGCAGCCTAATGAAAAGAATTACATGATTAAAATGATTTGGATAACAACAGCAATAGTAAGCAGCGTAGTAATGCTGATAATAATTCAACTGGCAAGAACTACCAAATGCAAAAAGAAGCCAGCGAAGAAAAGATTATGGCCAGCGGTGGAAAAATTCAATTACGATATCGAATTAGGACAATATGATGCAGAAAGAACCGAAGAATATGAAATCATAGGAAACTCTAGTACAAGCGGACTCTGGTTAAAAGAACCGCCCATTATCGAAGCACAACAATGGTCAAACGAATCTGATGTATACCAGATAATGAATGAGAAATATGGGGATATACGAACATTGCGTATAGAGTCCCCGGAGACGATGGTGTAAAACGAAAAAGAGACGTTGTATATAGTGTAAAATATTATGTAGTATATTAGTAGTAATATGTATATCTATATGTAAATATCGTACAAAATGCGTTAGAGACAATACGCAAACAGAGAGAATGCCGATGAATTAATGATGTGTTATAATCAACAGATGAATCCGAACAATGCAAATCAACAAAACCAAGTTAGAATACCACCATTCGTAGAAGGAATTCAACAACCAGCAGCTGCCAATGCACCTATAGAGATTGCAGAATTAAATCAAGGAATATACCAAGATCAAGGAATTGAGGCAACATGGAGACGACAATGCGAATTAATGACACTAATAACGAATAATGCACAAACTCAGTGGACAAATACTCATCTAGTATTAACGGAAAGTGTGAACAGAGGCCTACAACAAGCCATAAGACTGGAAGAACAACAGAGAACAATACTACAATTACAGAGAATAAACGAGCAATTAGCAGATCAAGTTAGATGGCAAGCTGACAAAATCAGAAGACTACGTAACAATCAACAGCACGTAGATCCAGCAAGTTGGGTGGAATGGATAGCATCAATGCCAGAATTCACCCCAGAACCGGATTCAACAGTAGAATAAAAATAACGCGTACCTTGTAAATATGTAAAATAACACGACAGAAAACGAAGCAACGTCAAGTAATCGAGAATTTTTGTGATATGCAGACGATCATCGAGAGAATTAGAGGAAGCGAGAATCCATCCGAAACTACGAGACGAATAATGAAAGAAAAAAATCAAAGTGGTGAACGACATAAAAGAAAGACTAAAGTGTTGTAAATGTAAAGAATTGCTGATTGGAGCGAGACAGACGAAATGCGGATGCAGAATATGTACAGATTGTACGATAGAAGTGATAGAAACAAAAACAATAAAATGCCCTGGATGTAACGAAATATTGGAAAAAGATGAAGATCCTACAACAATGGATAAAGCCACCAACAAAGAAATCAACAATCTATTAGTCCAATGCCGAGTAAAAGAATGTGAATGGAAAGGACGTATGAAGGAAGCCGAAAGTCACGCAAACGAATGTGAATATAACGAGATATTATGCGAAAAATGTCAAACTATCATAACAAAAAAGACTATGAGAGAACACCATAAAGTGTGCATCAAGAGAGAGGAAAAATGCGAATTCTGTGGAGTCATCGACGAATGGATAAAAATAGAAATGGAACATCGGAATCCAGAAGAGGAGCAAATATGTGATCTATATGAAGGAGTATGCGCAAACAACTGCGACAGGAAAGAGAAAGTCAAATTAAAGGAACATTGGAACGAATGTAGCGGCAAACCAGTCAAATGTCCGTTAGAATTATTCAATTGTCGAGCACAACTACCAATTGCGGAGATGCAAAAGCACATGATGGAAAACAGCATCGAGCACACCGAAATCATGATGAAGACGATAGGAATGCTGGCATGGGAAGTAAAAAGCCTACGAACAGAAAAATGATGCACAAAAGGCAATAATAAGAGAAATATTAGAGTCCAGAAAGAATTTCGAGAGAAGCCAAGGAAATACACTCAAGAAAATGGCCGAAATGGAAAAGAAAATGCAACAGATGACCAACAGCATAAAGGAACTAGAAACCAACAGTTCTATAGCCAGAAAACATCCTACAGCACCATTTATATGGAAAATAACCGAATTCGCAGAAAAGCTCCAGAGAGCAAAAGACGGAACACAAAGAATTCTAGATAGTCCACCAATATACAGTTGGGAAAACGGATATAAATTAGGTATTAGACTGTATCCAAATGGGGATGGGAACGCAACAGGCACCCACATCAGTGTCTTCATCAGAGTAGGAAGAGGAGATTACGACGAGCTATTAACATGGCCTTTTAAGCAAAATATGATATTAACGATGAAAGGACAAGAGGACAATCGTAACCC
The DNA here is from genome assembly GCA_022537955.1 of Schmidtea mediterranea. Lineage (NCBI taxonomy): Eukaryota > Metazoa > Platyhelminthes > Tricladida > Dugesiidae > Schmidtea > Schmidtea mediterranea. The sequence goes on along the minus strand of CM039679.1, from coordinate 172,014,169 downwards.
AATCAGAACAGGAAATGAACCACAAATGGGAAGACCAACAACCGACTGGAATACAGCAATTGGTACACCACGTTTCTATCCACAACAACGATTGAGAGGAGAAGGATTCTTGCGAGAAGATAATCTGTATATAAAATTGGAAGTAGAGAAGCCAGACAAGACGTTGTAAAGAGAAAAAGAAAGTGTAAATAAATGTAAATAAAATAATAAAAATCAAATAAAAATCAAAAAATTACAAATAATCAGAAAAATCAGAAAAACAAAAATTCAAAAATAATGACGATATTTAGATGGCAAGCGGAATCAGCGAAGAGATAACAGTACAGATGAGAGAAGGACCAGATTCGATATGGACGAGACTATGGAAAAAACCAGAAGAAGAGGAAAAAACCAACATACTAACAGCAGCAATAACATACTATGCGGATTTTGATGTAGCGGAAAGACCACAACAAATCAGGACAAAAGTATACCCACCAATGAGGGTAAAAGACGAAAACTTGAGAAAAGAGGAACAAAGATACCTAACGTTTAGAAATAATAAAGTATTTAGTGACCGACAAAGTCAAGAAATGGCCGCACAAGGATTCTATTTTACGGGAACGCCAGAACTACCAGACGAAGTAACATGCATCTTTTGCCAAGGAAAACTCGCACAATGGAAAAAAGGAGAAACAGCAAAACGAGAACATCGAGAAAAACTCCCGAGATGTCCATTTGTATTAAATTTAGACGTCAGAAACCAAGCGATGAACAGACTAGAAGGACTTCGACAATCAGAATTAGACAAAGATGAAAAGGGAGGTGAGAAAAAGGTAACGATAATAAAGAATTTTGAAGATCCAACAGAATTAATATGGGAAAAAGAGACTATCAATAGAACATTCGAAGAGAGAATTAAAACTTTCAAAGGAAACCCAAGAGCAGCAGAATTGGCGAGTCAAGGGTATTGTCAAACAGCCAGAGGAATAATATGCGAAGGATGCAAAAATCAACAGCCAATACCAGATCAGAATGTCAAGAAGCTAAAACATAAAAGAAAATGTATGTATAAACAAGAAAAAGAGTCAAAGAATATCGAGATAATAATTACAAATCAGCAAATAGAAGATATATTAGACCGACCAAAGACGAGAACCATAATGCTATTATCAGGAGTAGAAACTCAAAAAATGAGGAAAATAATCCAGGAAAGATTAGCTAATAATTTAGAATGGTATGACTCGACACAAGCAATAATCCGAGCAATCAAGCGATATCAAGAGAAACCTAAAGAGAATCGTGACAAATCAATGATAAAAGAAGCTATTTTGGAGCAGTATCAATGTGTGACATGTTGGCAAAAACATGTCGAAATAATTTATATTCCTTGTGGACACATGGTCACATGTGAAGCATGTGGGTTAAAAGTCGATATATGTCCAGTGTGTAGAAAGCCGATCAACGGACGGATCAAAGGATTCCGTTTCGCTGATCAGTAGATAGAAAACGAAAACAATGTGTAAAAAGTGTAAATAGAGATAAACGTAAAAACAAAAAATTATAAAAACTCAAAAACCACAAAAATACGAGATGATGTAAATTATGATAAAATTTTGAGATGATGGAAAAGAGAGAATAATCGATTATTAATATTTAGAAACAATTATGAATCCAAACGAGACAAAAGAAGCTGTAAAAGAGGCCGAAGAATCAAAACCAGCAGTCAAAGATCAATCAGAATCAATAAAAGTAACAAGTGAGGAAGTAGAATTATGGAGACAAAGAACGTTACAATTAAAAGAAATGCTACTAATCGCAGAAGAGGAATTAGTGCAAGAGACTCTGAAAACGAAAATGATGAAAGAAAAGTGGGAAAAACAACTAGAACAAAAAATAATTTACCCGGAAGGAAAAGAGAAAACGTACCAAGAGCGAGAAGAGGAAATGATGAAGGAATTCATGCAGAACCAAACTAGAATCAAAAATCAACGGAAAGAGATACAAACCTTAGAGCAAGAGAAGCAGGATCAACAAAGTGAAATCGAAAGATTGCGAGAAGTGATAAAAGATAAAGAAGCAGAGATACGAGAAGAAGGGGAGGAGATGATAAAAATTATACAGCAAATGCAGGAGGAAATTGGGCAAATTAGCACCCAATACCGAATAGAGAAAACAAAGAGAACCCATTTGGAACAAGCCAAGGAATGGGCAAAACGACAAGCACTCCATTGGAAAGCCAAATGGACGGAGGATAGAGAACACTCAAGGAGTAATTTGGAAGCACGAATTAGACACTTCATTCAGCAAATAGCCCAAGAGGAAGATAGAGCAAGAGCTTACAAAACTAAATGGGGAAAATGCGAAAAAGGAAGTCAACAAGCTGAGAAATCAAGGGCCAAAACCATCAAAGAAAATTAGAGAGCCCAGAGACGATAGACAAGAAAGAATGCTGACTCAGATAACTGATCAAGCAAGAAAATGGCGAATAGAATGCAGATTATGGGAGGACGCCAACGCAAAACAATCTAGCTAAATAGTAAAATTAGAGCAGGAAGTTGAGTACCAACAAACCAGAATAAAAGAGATGCAGATCGAGCAGGACGAAGCTCACCGAAAAGAACAAAAACAACAATGGAAAAACGGAGATCAAAGAAAAAGCAATAAAAAGAGAGGCGAAAAAATGGAAAGAGCACTTTCAAGAAGCCAAGAAAGAGATAAGATTGTTACCCAAAAGGATACTAAATATGGAAGATTGGGAACTTTGGGAACAAGTCGAAGTGCAGAAAGAAACAATCGAGGAACTAAACGAGCAGGTCCAAAACTTAGAATTTCGGGAAAAAATCAGACAAGGCACAATAAGAAGGCTCAGGAGACACGAAAAGGAATACGAACAACAATTCAACGAAATGTACAAGAGGTCAGCAGAAACGAGAAATCAACTTACAGACGAAAAAAGACAAAACCAACAATTAAACGAGAGGATAACAGAACTCCAGCAGGAGGTGAACGGACACCGAGGAGTTGCAGTATTTAAAGAAATTCAGTTGAGACATCAACTCGAAGTCAACGATCAGTTGAAAGAACAAGTTGAAGCAGAGATAAAAGCGATAAAGCAAGGATACGAGGAAAACGAACAGAATTTGAGAAAAGAAATTGAAAAGTTAAAAGCGTTAGAAAACACGCATCGTTTAGAAATGCAAGTGGAGGAATTAACCGAAAATACAGAATATCTTGCCTATCTCTTAGACGAAGAGATACAAATATCAAATTCCTTGCGAGAAGAAGTAAATATGTTACAAAACCGACCACCAATCCTGCTTATGCCGTTATATCCAACTGAAGTTCTAAACCAAGTACCCGCCGAACCCGATGAAGGATTCGGGGAGACGGACGAAACGATAGTGTAAATTTAAAGAGAAAATTGTAAAAAGTGTAAAAAGACAATAAAAATAATAAAAACGATAAAAACAAAAAATTGTAATCGATGTATATTTAGTATGAATCCAAATGAAATAGAAATCCGAATGAATCTAGAAGACGGAGAATAGGTACCAAGCCCAATTCAATTAGTAGAACCAATCGAGCAAGACCCACTGAGATATTACAGTAAAAGATGGAGGGCCGAAAGAAAAGAATGGCAAGAGTTAGTGGAGGAACAAGATTCAGAAATCGCCCGGATAAATCAACAACTAATACAGTCAAAACAACTAGTCAATATGATAAAACGAAAACTAACATCCAGCATGGGAGAAAACAGAAATCAAGAGAGAGAAAATGAACGATTGAGGCGAGAATTAGCCGAAATAAAGACTCGTGTAATCCTGGAAGATTATTGGAAAACCGAAGCAGAACGAATGAGAAACAGCAGAAAAAGCGAACAGAGATATGTAATACAACTAGAAGACAGTTGTAAAGAAGCCAGAGAGATAAAAGAAAGTCATCAACAAACTCAGGACGAAATTAAAACATTAACAGAACAGCTCCAGGAAGCGAGACGAAAGCTGGAAAAGCAAACAGCTAAACGAATAAATTATAAACGTCAACTTAAAAGAAAGCAAGCGAAAGAAAGAAATCTCCAAATGAAAAATCTATAACCAACAAAGAGTAATCAAAGAAAACAAAGAACGACTAAAAGAACTCCCAAAAATAACCGAGCGATTAATAAAAGCCCAAATCCTAATAATGAGATTTTCAGAAAACAAAACTAAAGAGGAGTGCGAGATACACCTAACCCCAGAAAAAGAGAAAGAGTAAAAAGGGCTAAAACTCCACTGTAAATAAACGAAACAATCTTGTAAATAAATATAAAATTGATTACGTATAAAAATAGAAAGCATGAACCCAAGCCTGTGGATAATAATGATGATAATAATGAGAGAGTGTGACACTGAAAACCCGTTGGAAAAATGCGAGAAATCCCAACCCTTCAGAAGAGAGGACAGCACCTGTGCCGATTTCAAAGAAATTTGTAGTAACCCCAATAATGAGGAATGTCAGCAGATAAACCTCCAATGTATGCAATGCCCCACAAAAGAAAACAAGGACGAGATAAAACAGAATATCAAGAGAACCCAAGCAATGGTGCAAACCCTACTGAAAAATAATGAAGAGATAGCCAATATAAAAAATGAGAATAGAGAGATAAAGAAAACCCTAGAAACCCTCATCAGACAAATTCAAAGAAAAGCCAAAGCAAACCCCAATAATAAACCAATCCAAGAAATCGCCTTATCAATCAAAAGGCAACAAGGAAAAACAAATCAAACGAAGAAATGAACCTCATACAACAGGTCTATCAATCGAACTTATACTACCGATTTGTATAACCTCTAACATGATACTCCTAATATGCTGTCTCATCCTCGGCCTAACAAAAAACAAGCAAAGGCAAAATACCCCAATTCAGAAACTCAGAAGAATGTTCAACCCAATCCAAAATACCAATCAAGTTAGCAAAACTTCAAGACTCTCGCAGATTTCCATCAATCACCCTTCAAGATCAACCCAGCTCGAAAGCGAAACTCAAGCCGTCAGCGATTCATTCGAAGCCAAATATAACTGATTTACATTGATTGATTAATTCAGACTGATCTATAGTGATTTGAACTGATCTTATAAAACTTGCATTGATATTAAAACTGAACTATCCAATTTTGATTATGTATTGTAGCCGGACCTTAAGTCCATCTTTGCCTTGATGATTTAACTTTACCGTAGAAATTTTTATGAATGTGAATATTGAAAATGAAAATGTATGTATCAGTTTGAAATCAATTGAAATTGCGGGTCGCAATTTTACGGACCCCCGAGTGTTTATGTTGGGCCAGAACGTAAACGGCCTTGGAAAATGTTTAAATGGATCAGAAACACACACGCAAAAATAACACGCAATTTAAATAAACCCACTGAAACATCAAGTAAACCCGATAAAATCTGAGAAATAAAAGAATTAAATATAAAATAATAAACATAAAAATAAATTAAAATATTAACAAAATGCACCAAGATTCGCACGATACCTATACAAATATAACAAGAAAACACAACAAATTCGACGAAATTAGAAAAATCAATTAAAGTTCATTAAAGTGGAATTTAAATCGAAAAATTGAATTAGTAATAATTCAATAAAAATTTTAAATAAAAAATTATAAAAATAAATCGAAAAATAATAAAAATAAATAATAGAATTTGCTAGAAAATAACAAGGTCGAATTTTGTTTTACTGCATCAAATTTCACACGTCACACAAATAAGTATATATACTGATCCATTTTCACATTTAACTAAACCATTTTGAAAACCATTAACCATTTTTGAAAACCATAAACCATTTTTGAAAATTGTTAACCATTTTTCAAACCAATTTTGGACTTTAACCATTTTTGGAAACAAACCATTTTTAGAAACTATTTTAAAATTATTTGAAGTCGTTGCTATTTTAGAACCTTATTTTCAAGCTATTGGAGCTAATTCAATTGATTTTAGACTATTTTGAAATCTTATTTTCCAATTGTTGTGAAGCTATTTTAGAACCTTATTTTCAAGCTATTTGAGCTAATTCAATTGATTTTAGACTATTTTGAAATCTTATTTTCCAATCGTTGTGAAGCTATTTTAGAACCTTATTTTCAAGCTATTTGAGCTAATTCAATTGATTTTAGGTGAGAAATATTTTGGTTGGAGCTCTCTTTCCACGGCGACGTGGGGAGAGAGGCATTTATGCTTTTTGTTATGATATTTTATGATATGGTTTGAAATATTTGGAATGGTTATGAAGGGTAATTCTGTTATTTTGTCCTAATTAATAAATATTATTAATATACATGAATTATTTGATATACATTTTTTTATAAACTAAATTGAAATGTCGAAATTTTTCCGGCCCACAGCCGACACATCACGCAAGATAGTAAAATCAACATAGTACAGATGCATGTAAGTGCGTGGAAAATCGCCAATGATATGTACCCGTGAAGACTCGGCGTTGAGAAACGCAGGGGTCGGAACGTCAATATTATCCCTATAGCTGAAGCGAGAAATAAGGAAGAAGTCTCTGGCTGCTTCCTCGTTTCTCAATTCTGTAAAATCGACCTAAAATTATGTTACATACGGCTTAAAATTATCACACCGAGTAGTCCAGTGGGCACTCAATAAATATAATATGAACACAATATGCGTCTAAGGCCTATTAAAGGGAAAGGGTACTTGGGTTAAACTAACTGAAATCGTTGTTATAACTATTTTGGATTAACATTTTGAAATAAATAAAATTTATTGGGAATCATTGAATTCGATTAAATTGAAATTATTGATAAAATTTAAAGTAACCATTGATTATAAAAGTAAAGTGTTTTATGGCTAAAAATTAAAGTAAATGTTGGGTAAAGATAATTTAACCGCTCGTAAATTATTGATTAGGGTAATAGCAAATGATTTCGTCAGCTAATTTATTATGATTCATTTCAATAAAAGTAATCTGATCTTTGGGTAAGAACGAGTAAGGTGTTGATCTAATCCAAATCAACCCCGATAAAAATGAAAGCAGTTAAGAATCGAATTCATTGATTTCAAATAAAGAAACGTAGCAATTAAAGGTAAAACGACTTTCGAATATCAGTATGAAATCCCTTAACTTAACCGTTGATTAAAATTTAATGTCACCCCACATAATCCGCCGTTAATTCATTTTGATAAAATTGAAGAAGTGATTGAGCAAATCAAGTATTTAGATTAAATTATTGATTAAAAATAAAACGAATATAAATAAATATATCGTTTATTAAATTGTAACAATTTATTGATAACAGTAAAAATGATTAAATTAGCGCAAATAACTATTAAGAAAAAAAAACCCAAATAATCTAATTTTGGTAGAGTAAAATATTGAATAAGAATAAATACAATAAGTTCCGTATCGAGCTATGGTTAGTGGGTTAAAGTAACTCATAGGTTAAGGTTAGAGATGAATTGAATAACCGTAAAAATGTAAATTAAAGTAAAACTGGATTCACGGATTTAAAACGATTAGCATTAAAATAACTTTGTGGTAATAGTTGATCCAAACAGCCTTAGGGAAGACTAGTAGAAATCGGAATAACAGATGTCGATATTAATTACCGATAATATCTTCTCCTAACTAGAATTAAAACAATCCATAAATCTATCAAATAGGTTTCTTCAATTATCGTAAATGCAGGATTTATAGCAAATTGATTAGCGGTAAAGTGAATGAATATTTACGTAAATTAAATCAATATAATTGGAAAAACACCAAAGTCTAAGACAAGCGAAAATGTGTATTGAACAAACAAGATTCCACATAGTGAAGTTATTCCAATAAAAGGGTATCGCATCTATTTAGAAACCTCGGTAAGCGTAGAAGTTTTCCTAAAAGTTGCTAATAAAGTACATTTAAACTAGTCAACGAAATAACTTACCGGAAATTGCGATAATCAGGTGTAGGCGAACATTTGACCAGTAATTCTAAAAATACGACACGAATAATACAATCACCGGATGTAAACAATGTAATTCACCTTTAGTCAACCGCTTAAGTGTAATGGTAAAGTTCGCCGGAAATCATTCGCCCACCAGGATACACCTACACGCGACTAAGTTATCTCGGATCAACATCCGGCCTAAATCTTAAAAGGCGAGCAACTGTAATTAAAGTTAGTAAACAAACTTTAAATCAATGTCCAAATTCCCTTAAGTCAACGTTCGAGTATCCGCCTACATGAAAAACTTTTATGTTAAGACGCATATATCGAATAAGTTAAACATCTGGTTACCACATCCATACGATTAATTATATAGTTTCCCTATAAAGGAGTGCACCTTAGAGAACCAGACCCACAAAGTAACCCTACCTGCTTATTAATGTTCCATCGCATAAAGGAAGGCAATGGTCACGCGTATGACACCCTTACTAGTAACATAGACACTATCTGCTTGCTAATAACTTAGAATGGTAAATCAATCGAACCTAATAACAGTAATGCTTATACTAAACACTCGCATCATGTTACTCAATCTTAATTTCATCTCTCCGCAGGCAGATAAGCACTTAATCTTGAACGATCATGAGGGACAGAGCAAAGCGAGCACAGGTCTTCTATCGACAGCTCGTGAACCCGAGGGTTGTCCGAGCAACTATAGTACTAGCACATGGTACTCAATTTTTGCGGGCAATCCACCACTTGAACACATTACCAACGTTGCTTAGCAACGGGTGCCAAGTGGCGATTAGTATCATTTTGTATGGCGTTACGAGGGCAACCACCGATTAGTTCAAACAAACAATGAAACCCTGTAACCCACCACGTCTGAGATTTGTGCAAACTGTTCATATGGCGATTTCCTGATTCAACAACCCAAGGCTAATCTCTCAAGTTATTTGAGCTGGCTACATCTATTCATTATCAGTTCCTTTGTCGACTCACGGCCGGCATCCTATGAGGAATTTCCTGTGTAGGCTACACTTCTCAATTATTACCAATTTAATTACAGCTCCTATATATATTTTCATGAATAAATGATTTTTCGTGTTCCGGTAGTATGATTTCTTATGTTGTTTGTTAACGTTCCCAGCTTTGGATACATCCTGGCGATTATATTTTCGGATAGATGATTAAATCATGGATGGTCTACCTATGGTTCGATACTCAAGTTAATTTAAACATCGATAGTGGGTTCTAATCGTCGTGGGGCCAATTCTTATTATTATTCTTTTATCTCATGTAGGTTATGCTGTCAAATGGTCACTTTTCGGCAGATTTTATTTATTTTAGTGGTTAATGCTGATCGCTCTCTGTTATCTAGTAATCGCACCGGGGTTCAAACTAGTGTTGGGCCAGAACGTAAACGGCCTTGAAAAATGTTTAAATGGATCAGAAACACACACGCAGATACAACACGCAATTTAAAATGAACCTGAAAAACACCAAATAAACCCTATAAAATCTAAGAAATAAAAGAATTAAATATAAAATAAGAAACATAAAAATAAATTAAAATATTAACAAAATGCACCAAGATCCGCACGATACCTACACAAATACAACAAGAAAACACGACAAATTCGACGAAATTAGAAAAATCAATTAAAGTTCATTACAGTGGAATTTAAATTGAAAAATTGAATTAGCAATAATTCAATAAAAATTTTAAATAAAAAAATTATAAAAATAAATCAAAAAATAATAAAAATAAATAATAGAATTTGCTAGAAAAGAACAAGGTCGAATTTTGTTTTACTGCATCAAATTTCACACGTCACACAATTAGGTATAAATACTGATCCATTTTCACATTAAACAACCATTTTTGAAAACCATTTTTTGTGAAAACAAAACCAAACCTTAAAACTTTAAAAACCATTTTTCAAAGAGAACCATTTTTAAAACTGTTAGAATCGTTTAAAACCTTAAAAACCATTTGGAAAGTTGTCAACCATTTTGAACTAACACTTCAAATCTATTTCAACAAAACTTTTAGGTGAGAATCATTTATGTTGGAACCCTCTTTCCACATCACGACCTTGCATCTCAATGGAGCTCTGCTCGGCGTTGATGTGGGAAGAGAGGTATTTATGCTGTTTTATGATCGATTTTATGATTGATGTTTTATGCAATGGTTAATGGGTAAATTTATTGTTTTATGATTAATAAATTTTGCTAATATGTAATTATATGTCTTTATAAATTAACAATCTTACATGTCGAAATTTTTCCAGCCCACAGCCGACACATCACGCAAGTTAGTAAAATCAACATAGTGCAGATGCATGTAAGTGCGTGGAAAATCGCCAATGATATGCACCCGTGAAGACTCAGCGTGCGCAACGCAGCGGTCGTAACGTAAATATTTATCCCTATAGCTGAAGCGAGAAATAAGGAAGAAGTCTCTGGCTGCTTCCTCGTTTCTCAATTCTGTAAAATCGACCTAAAAATTATCTTACAAACGGCTTAAAATCACCACACCGAGTAGTCCAGTGGGCACTCAATAAATATAATATAAACACAATGGCGCTTAAGATCTATTAAAGGGAAAGGGTACGGGGATAAATCAACTGAAATCGTTGGTATAAATAAATTCAATTGATATTTAAAAATGATTTAACTAGTAGTGGATTAGTTCATCAAAATTAAACATAATTATCGTAAATAGTTGAGTGAATCCCCTAAATCGAATTTATCCATCAAGTTAACAGATTTTTTTTTTAAATTTAAATATTCTATTAATTAAAGTAGATTGTAATAAAATAACTATTGGAAATTTAATTGATTTACAGTTCCATCGAAACTAACTCCTTGAGTAAAGTAAACGAGATAAAATTGAAGGTGAAAAGGGTATTATAATAACTTAACTAAAAATCACTGATAGAATTAAAACCCGTGCAATAATTTTTAGGGTAATTTGGATGATTAATTTAAACTCCTGGTACAGATTGATGGTTCGAAGAGCTTAAGCAACCTGAGGGATAATAATAGTAAACTAAACTCATTTTTAAATGGACTTGAATGCGAGAAATACCCAAAATTGTCGGTAAATCTTTAAACTAATTAGACGAAGGCCAAACCAACTCATTAGGTACAATCCACGAGAAAGTCACTGTAGTAACTAGGAATTGTTAGCAATAATTTAAAGTTGTAGTTCAATTTTGACGGACGAGTTTGCTGAGAGAACGAATCAGATAAAAAGTTATTCATAGGAATAAAGAAAATTTATAAAATTAGGTGAAATAAAATGAATTCCATATTAAGTACAATCGATTTTAACGAATAAATCCATTTAATGTCGTAGGAAAAACTTCAGCAGGGCTTAGCGTAATGGCATTTTTCATGGTAACAGAGAAAAATTCCTTCGAACCATCAACCTAATTCAGGAGAGATGAATGAAATAAAATTGCGATGACCCAAAAATTATTAATAATTTACGACCCAAAATCGAGTGAACTTTTAATCAAACAATTTATGAATTAATATTCAACATAAATAAATCAACTGAATTTGGGTCATTAATCACTAGTAGATAAAAAATAGACCAGCTGGTCAACGATCACATTGTCTGCAACAAGAAACTAGAGATAGAATTACCAACTAAGCGATCTGAATCACGGGAACGTACGACATTCGAAGCCCATCAATACCCCAAATAAAATGGAGAGACCCAACTTTAGATTGAAATCAATGATTTATGGGATTACAAATCCGTCCTTTGATCGACCAATATTGTTGAGGGGTAAGATAACTTCCACCCGCTAAATATATAAATAGACCCAAACGATAAGAAATCCACGGTAGGAGCGCGTGTGGCACTAAAAATCTAAAAGAAAAGTAGGGGAAACAACTAAAACGACAGCTTACCGAGCTTGACAATTAAAATCTTTAAGACAATCCAATAAGTCCGAATGATGAAATTGTTGAATGAGAAATATAGACTGAATAGATTAGATCGGTCAGGTCGTGTAATCAAATTACAGTAGACGGCGGAATGGGTGTGCATCCGAAACAGACACTGATGAAAAATAATTAAATTCCAAAGTGATCGAATGGCACGAAACGGATTCTAACTAATCTGCACTGTATAATTAAATAAACGAACGCATTTCGTCATGTGAAACATGCCTTAATAATTAAAGTTCACGCTAATTGCAATATAGGCTTGGTATTTTTAACTAAATATTTAAGCTATTAGCACATTGGTATGTTTTTAATGGATATCGTATTTAGTATTTATTCTGCTAGCCCATTGATAACTTTAATTGACATCACCTTATCTTAATAACCCATTGATAACTTGAATTAACATTACTGTATTTAACCTGTCAACCCATTGATAATTTTAATTAATATCACCTTTATTAGTTAATCTGTTAACCCATTGGTACTTTTACTTAATCTTACATTTATTATTTAATCGATTAACCCATTGGTACTTTTACTTAATCTTACATTTATTATTTAATCGATTAACCCATTGGTACTTTTACTTAATCTTACATTTATTATTTAATCGATTAACCCATTGGTATTTTAATCTATATCATATTTATTATTCAATCTAACAGCCCAATTATTACTATCAAGTGCACATCGAAACATATTTTTGTTGGTTAAGAGCAGTGCATGGTCAAGCCCATAGGAGACACGAATTTAGGTTGATCGATCCAGATACCTTGAGGGCGCAAAATGTTTACAAATAAATGGAAACCCCTTCCGTAACTCCAAACTCCTAATGTTACCGTCAAGTCTAATATAGATCCAACGATAAGTTCCGCCCAACGTTGACAAATGGCAATAAGTGATCGAACACCAGTTTCTACTCACCTCAACGACATAATATTAAACAATATGAAAGCCCAACAGCCATCCCCTAGCCATTAGAGAATCAAATAATAAATCACGCGTTTTGTTTCTTTCGTTGTCATAAGCCAGTAATGGATCATACTACATTACTTTCAGTTAAACATGCCTCTAGATTGGACAGACACCAGCTCAACCAACACGCCATCTAGGAAGGAGTCGCCCAGGAGAACAGGGGCGATCGGGAAAATTCGTCGGCAATGGCCGTACCCCGCCATTCAGAGGGCACCTGATCTAAATAACGACCCTGAGGAACTCAATAGGCAGCAGTACCCAGCTGCTGAGATATTCGCTAACGCGCAGGACCTCCTCACCCAGTGGGAACGGGTGCAGGAGCGGGTGGACTTGCAAGTGGTCAAGGCAAGGATGTACCTTGCAAACGTGCTGGATGACATCCTTGCCGGGCGGATCGCCGTCGCCCATCCACCTCGTCCGGTTCGGGATACTAGACGACCCTACACGGTGGAAGCCCTCAAGAAGAGTCTAGAACGGTACTGCCCGGACGATTGAACTAACAGCCAAATTTATGTAGTGATCATATAATAATTATAATTAGAACTGCGTGTTTTCTTCTCACATAATATAAATTGAATTCTTGATTTGTGTGGAAAAATTTAAATACCTAGACCAATCATAAATTGACGTGTAACAACCCATTTAATTTCAGTAATGTCTTCTCTACGGATCTTGCAGACGGAACTAGATCGTGCGAGGCAGGCGAATACCGAGTTACTTAGTCAGGTCCTGCAATTAACTCGCGAGATGCAGCAGATCAAAGCGACTTGTTTAGACCCTAAACGGACGAAGATCCTCTACCAACGGCTCACCGCAGCTCAAAAGGGCTGGGCCGAAGAACGCCAGCTAAATCGGAGTCTGCGTACGCAGGTTCGGGGACTCGAAGTCGCTCTAGCGGTATGCAGGGAAGGTGAGGCGGTCACTTACCCGCTCATCTTCGCCCCCACTCAAGTACCGCAGACAGCTACCAAGTCAGCAGAGCAACCCAACACTACAACCAGCAGTCGCTGACCGGGACGTAAGGAACGCGCCCGACGTCGCGCAATTCAACTCCAACACGTTCAGTAGTAACAGTTGTACATAAATCGAATAAAATAGTTTTAAATGTAGTCGAATTATTCTTTTAATATAACCGTACACCAACATCGCCAATTCACAGTCAATTAAGCACTAATCGTGAACGATTATGAGGGACAGAGCAAAGCGAGCATAGGTCTTCTATCGACAGCTCGTGAACCCGAGGGTTGTCCGAGCAACTATAATACTAGCCAATGGTATTCAATTTTTGCGGACAATCCACCACTTGAACACATTACCAACGTTGCTTAGCAACGGGTGCCAAGTGGGTAAGTATCATTTTGTATGGGGTTACTAGGGTCGCCAGGAGGACAAGCAAGATCTGAAACCCTGTAACCCACCATACAAATTTTGGGGGCTCAGCCGGGATTGAAGCTTTGTTGTTGCGAAAAACCAAAGGAAATATAGACATAGGTTTAAGGTTAAATTGAAAATGTCGGGACGACATTTTGTCGAACCGCGGAGAGATGAAATAACAATGAAACAAAAACCCAGAGAACGATAAATGGAAAACGAACGACCTTACTACAAGATAAGAGAAAATGTCAAGGAAATAAACAACTGGCCCACCAAGTACAAATTTGGGGCCTCAGCCGGATTGAAGCTTTATTATTTGGAAAAACTATCAAGTTAAGAAACAACAGAGAATTATGTCAGTACACCCTCAGCCGGGATTGAGTGATTTTCGTGTGCAAACAAATCGATGAGAAAGTGTAAAGATCGAGGAGAAAATTGAAACAGCAATAAAAAACCTGACTACGAGATACAAATTTGGGGGCTCATAAAGGACTGTTTTTACAAAGAACCCAAGGAAATATAAGCAAATGCTTAAAGTTTAAACAGAGATGCTGAGACGATATGTTGCAAACCCCAGAGGGATGAGAACGCCATGAAACAAAACCCAGAGAACAACTGTTGAAAAACGAGCAACCCGACTACAAACTAAGACGCCAAGACACTCAACATCCATCAATACTTGACGACATGACACCCTTGTAAGACACCAACAACAATGACAAGACGCATAAGTAATTAAAAGGGCAAAATTCGGGATAAAATGAAATGGGGTAAGTAAGGGGAGTAATGATAAACAAGAGAAAGCAACCGAACAAGAGGAAGCCAACAGTAATAGAATAAAGCACAACAGGTAATGAGCAAATAGTAGTAGATAAAATGAATCAAAATATATTAAAGAGGTGAATGAATTTAGTTAATTAGTACTTAGATAAATTTAAAGGGTAATTTGATAATTTTAGATGGAACCAACAAAAATTATAGCAAGACTAAAAGGGATTCTAAACATCGAAAATGACAATCTTGAGGAACTAATTAATAAACAAAAGTTAATTAAACGAGCCAAAGAGGATATATCAACGATTTCAAACCTGTACTCCGATGAACATTGCATATTAATAAAATTGATCGATATTGATAAAGACGTAACAACTGAGAGAATATATGAAATTCTATCTATGAGATTAGAGATAACCAAATTTGGGAAAAGCTGGTACAAGTTAATGGAAAAAAGTCAAAAACATTGAAGACGAGATTACAATAACAATGAAGGAGCAGACTAAGGCTTATGTGGAGTGTTACGCGTGCAAAACAGAGGAAGCACGAGTAATGGTGATACCTTGCGGACACCTGAGTTATTGTCATGGATGCGCACAAGAGTCGCACTGTATGTTATGCCAGCGAAAGATAAAGGAAAGACTAACGGTTTACTTTCCATGAATTGTTATGATGAAGTAAAATAAATGTGTATTATGCATTACTTGAATTATTATTAGATAATATGCAATGTTTATAAATAATAAAACCACCTGACAATGATAAACAACAATGATAAATGTTAGAAGCTATAACATTTAATTCTTCAGTCATCAAAATAAATTACTAAGACTATTAAATCCAAATTATATTTCATAAAATCTGATTATATAAACAAATATTCTTGGGACATTTTCTAAATTTTAATTTCAACCAAATATCAACATACCATTGCATTCATACTTGAATTTCAATTTTATTAAAAATTATTTTATTTTAAAATTTCAATTATCATTTCAATTTTAATATCTTAAAATAATTTAATTTTCAATTAAAAAACTTTACAAATTTTAATCGTGAACTAATTTAATTTAGTATTTTAATTTTAACTCCTCACATCCCCCTTTTTTAAAATGTTTGATCTTCTCAACATTTCTGACTACCATCTTCCCATTTTGATCCTTAAGTAAGTAGCTCCGTTCATGTATTTTCTTTATCACTTTGTACGGCCCTTCCCACCTTGCATCGTCTTTATTTCGAATTTCTTGTTTGATCAAGACCACATCTTCCATTTCAAAATTTCTCACTGTTTTGCTTATTTTTGGTTTTAGTGTTTTATGCTCTATTCTCTTTTCCATATCTTCTCTATTTATTTCTTTATTCGAGTACCATTTCATTCTGTCGATCTTCCTCCCAAATATAATCTCTGCTGGGCTTACTCCCGTTGTTTTTTGAACTGTTGCATTTAACATATATTCTATTTCTGGCACTATATCAGCCCCAGTTTTTCCTTCCTCCTTCATTCAATGACGCGTTAATATACTCTCTGATTGTTCTGAATTGTCTTTCAATAATACCATTCGTGTTATGGTGATATGGGCTTGAGAAAATTAATTCAATTCCAGCTGTCTTTGCTAGTTCTTTTATGCTTCTTGCTTCAAAGTTCTTCCCACAATCTACATGAAGTTCTTTTGGCGCTCCAAACTTTAATATCCATTTATTTAATAACGTCTCACTAATTGTTCTTTCGTCTTGCTTGTTTATGGCCGTTAATGAGATGTATTTACTATAGTGGTCAATGATTCCGCAAATATATTTCTTTTTGTTGAACGTTTCTTTCAATGGCCCACATATATCCATATATATCTTCTCGAATGGTTCTGTACTCTTTATTGTTTGAGTTTCCTCCTTTGTCTTGGTTGTTATCGTTTTCATTTTCTGACATCTTTCGCAGTTCTCAATTACCTTTTTTACTTCCGTTGCTAGATTTTCCATGTCGCAGTTGTTCTGGATATATTTTGTTACTTTCTGTGCACCTGCATGGCACAGCAATACGTGTACTTCTTTTATCATCCTCTGTCTATTATCTGACGGTATCCATATTTTACCTTGTTTAGTTAGTACCGTGTTGTTTTCCATTATGAACTTACAATCTTTATTTTCTAACTTATTCTTTATTTCTTGGACCTCCATATTGTCATTTTGCCACTTGTTATATCCGCCTTCTGCTGTTACTGTTAATATTCTGGTTTTAATTTTGCCGGTTTTTGCGTCTTCGTGTTCCATCATACACTGTACACATGTTCCGCATGTTTTCCTGGATAGCATATCCGCGTTTTTATGGCTTGTTCCTTTCCTGTATTCCATTTTAATATCCAGACTGCTTAAATAGTTGATCCATGTCTGGAATTGAGCCGTTATTGGTTTCTTCGTTGTTTCCATAAACGTAATAGCTTTATGGTCCGTTCTCAGTACGAATCTCTTACCATATAAGTAGTGGTTGAAATGTTTACAAAAATAGTATATTGCCAATAATTCTTTTCTGGTAATGCAGTATCCTTTTTCGTGGCTGCTCATCGCATGTGAACCATATGCAATGACATGTTCATGTCCTTTTTCATCCTTTTGCGAAAGAACTGCTCCAATAGTATCGAAGCTCGCGTCTGTGTCTAATATAAATTCTTTTCTGAAATCTGGAAATACCAATACTGGGGCGGTTATCAATGCTTCTTTCATTTCCCCGAAAGCCTTTTCACACATCTCTGTCCATCTTATTTTCTCATTGTTTTTTCCGCATATACTTTCTAGTGCTCTTGCCTTCTTTGCATAGTCTTTTATGAACCGTCGATAATAGTTACAGATACCAGAAAGCTCCTCAGATTCTTCACACATTTTGGTTTTTGAAATGATTGTATTGCTTCTATTTTAGTATTATCTGTTTGTATGCCGTCTTTATTTATTATGTGTCCAGAAACTTCACTTCTTTTCTAAATATTTGACATTTTTCGGGGTTCAATCTTAGTCCTGCTGTTGCGATCTTCCCTAGGACTTTTCCAAATATGTTATAATGGTCTTCTTCTGTCTTTGTGAATATTAGGATGTCGTCTAAATATACCATCACTCCATCTTTCCACAAGTCTTTCAATACTTTCGTCATTAATTCTTGAAATGTTCCTGGTGCCGCTGCAATACCGAACGGCATCCTGTTAAAACAGAACTGTCCTTCTTTTGTTGAGAATGCTGTTTTCTCTTGAGATTCTTTATCTAACTTTACTTGGTAATAAGCATTTCCCAAGTCGATTGAGCTAAAATATCTGGATCCGTGTAGGATGTCTAAAATTTCATCTACATTTGGCATTGGAAATGCTTGTCTTTCTGTTATCTTGTTTAATTGTCTGAAGTCTAGACAAAGCCTGATGTCTTTTTTCTCTTTCTTCCATACACAAACTAAAGGTGTGTTCCACGGTGAATTGCACTTCCTAATTATTCCGTTGTTTTCTAGATTTTTTATTGCTTCCTCAATCTTGTCTTCCAAATTTATTGGCTGACGTCTCGGTTTAATCATTATTGGCTCTCCTTTCGTGATGATCTTATGTTTTATCAGATTGGTACACCCAATGTCCCATTTATCTGCCATAAAAACATTCTTGTTTGCCTGAAATATTTCTAGCAGTCTCTTATTTCCGGTAACTTTTAAAACGTCGATGGCATGACGTAATCTTTCTTCATCTGTTATAATCCGCCCAAATCTAGCTTCTATTTCGCAAATGAAATCACTACGTTTTTCATGTTCTTCTAGTATACATTTCAATTCTATACCAAATAACCTTTGTAGTTCTACTCCTCCAATAATTTCTGGTATTAAATTCTTTACTATAATGAATGTTACATTTCTTTCCATACTGCCCATTTTAACATTGATGTTTAGTTTACCCATAGTTTCTAATCTACTGTTGTTTGCACATCTTAGCGATTCCCTTGTTTCTAATATTTCGATATTTTCTAATCGATCAATTACAGATTTAGCCATCACATTAATTCGCGCTCCTGTATCCAATAAACAATCTACTTTCCGCCCTTGGATATCCAGTGTTGTACTCGGTCTACCTTGCATTATATTATATGTTATTACTGGACTTTTTTGTTCTTCTACTGACAAAATATTCTGCTCTCTAGTATCTTCTACAATTTCATTAATACACACGTCTCCATTTTTCTTTAGGAATTTGTAAATTTTCTCTATCGTTCTTTCCTCGTGTTTTACTACTTCATTTACTTTACACTCCTCTTTAAATTTTTTCTGACTTTCCTTATCATTCGACTTTTTAATTTCTACACTACTATTATTATTAATATCACGTTCAAAAACACTACAATCTTTATCAATCATACAATCATCATCCATACTTAAATTACACATACCGTTAGCATTCATTCTTTGGTTGAAATCAATCTTACTTAGTAAATTGCTCCGATCAATGTCCCGTTTGACGGAGCGTGCTCGTTTGGGTCATTCTCCCTGTTATACTCGTCTGGCTGGCTTGACTGTTTTGTATTCATCATCTCATCATCAGACTCGATAGCTGCAATATCTTTTCTGTTATATTGTTGGTTTCCCATTGTCTTTGATGTACGTTCCTTGGTTGATACATATCTTCCCTTTGTTGATAGGTATTTCTTTGAATTCTTCCTCCTGACATCTTCCTTTGGTCTCGATCTCTTCCTTGATTTCGTCTTTCCATATTTGTGTAGCACTCTCTTTCTTTGTGTCCTCGTGCATTGCATCTATGACATTTGATTGTTGGGCATTCTCTTCGTATGTGACCTTCAACACCACATGCATAACATTGAAATCTTCTTTTTATATTACATTCTCTGCTACTGTGTCCCGGTTTTTGACACGTCCAGCATTCTATCACTTTAACTCTTGTCTCTGGTTTCCATTCGTTGATTTCTCTCTTCGTGGCTCCAACTTGTACTACATCTCTATAAGTTCTTCCCCAGTTGTAGGTCGTATTGATCTCACCGTGTTTACTTGTTCAATAACCTTGTTAACTTTTTCTATCTTCTTTATAGTTTCTTTAATTTGTTCCGCCGTTTTGAGATCTTTCATTTCGATTTCTTTCCTGACTTCTTTATCTCTTACACAATGTGTCAATAAACATTTCTGAATTTCTTCCTCATTCCAAGTGTGTGAGGCCAACTTTTTAGTCATTTTTGATATTTTCTCTATAAATATTTCCGCTGAATCGTTACCTTGCTCGTAGTTCAAGGCTTCTCTTAAGTCATCAATCAATGACGTTGGTCGATGAAAAGCTGCTCTTAATTTCTGTTCAACGGTTTTACCTTCTGCGGCTTCATATTCTTCAATCAAAGTCCTGTCCAGAAGTGTAATAACTAGTACCATTTGTGTCTTCACTGGTGTCTTCGTTATTTCAAAGAACCTCTGACATTCTTTGATAAATAATTCGAGGTCATCTCCTCTGTGGAATTTCTCTGGAAGTAATCTTCCAATAAGCAGATCCGTTGGAATGGTCGCCATGTTAGAAGCTATAACATTTAATTCTTCAGTCATCAAAATAAATTACTAAGACTATTAAATCCAAATTATATTTCAGAAAATCTGATTATATAAACAAATATTCTTGGGACATTTTCTAAATTTTAATTTCAACCAAATATCAACATACCAATGCATTCATACTTGAATTTCAATTTTATTGAAAATTATTTTATTTTAAAATTTCAATTATCATTTCAATTTTAATATCTTAAAATAATTTAAGTTTCAATTAAAACTTTACAAATTTTAATCGTGAACTAATTTAATTTAGTATTTTAATTTTAACTCCTCACAATAAACAAAGGTAATAGACCGAAAACATAAAAGCCGAATTAGGGAAATAATCAAAACACATGCACAGAGACACAAAATATTGGACGGAAAAATTTCGACAACCGAGTTTCCTAGTGTATGCTTCTTTTTGTTTTATTGATATTATATTCATTGATACTATATTGAGATAGGACGAGGAAAAATGGTTAAACCTGAGCTATCTAACGATAGTACGCTCACCCAAGGGAAACCCTGATCAACCCTACTGAGAAAGGAACTGGTAGGCCAAGTCGCGTATGTCAGCAAGTAACCGGCGAGAGATTGATCACCTCTTTTGGGGAGCTTGCTGATGCGATTACCACAAATTTTGAAGGGGGGAGTGAAGAGATAGACCGAGGGGTGAGAGAGAGAGTGCGCACGGAACAGAATTAATAGTTAGAGTAAAGGTACCTAGAGATGACTTCTTTTTTCCCTAGCTGGTGGTGAGGCACCAGAGGACAGCTACGGACTGTCGTGCTCAGGTTGTTATCAGCCAAGGGACTGATGACGCTGAGCCGTTCGATACAAAAACCCGGATCACACACCGAGTATCGAACGATTCTTTTTTTTCGCTGGGAGGAACTCGATACAACAACCCGGATCCCACACCGAGTATCGGGGCCAAACGGTAGGTGAGATGTGAACTAACCGGTAAATGGTTCATACTCAAAATGTCCTGCTAAAGCCAGATGAGAGCGGCTGAACGGAGCCGAGAAATCTGATGGATGGAGCGGGCAGAGATTTGATAGTTTATTTTCCGCTCCCACTTTTGAGCACTTCCTTTTCTTTTCACTATTCGGGAAATCAAGTAAACCGCTTTTGGAACTTGATTGAACGTCTAGGCATTTCCATACTTTTATATTCTTCGAGGTACACAACCCGGATCCCACACCGAGTACCGAGGGAATGTTTTTTTATTGCCCAGCGAGGAGTTTGGTACAATAACCCGGATCCCACACCGAGTACCAAATATCCGAATGGCGGTGAGTAAAGCGTAACCGGAAAAATGCGCGGCCAAAAGACGCCATGGCTTGAGAGTCAGTGTGAGGCCTCAAACATACCCAAAAGTCACTGTTGAGCTCAAGTCCGAGGAAATAATACGAGATAGAGGGCCGGATGATTATAATCAGATACTTGAGGCAATAGAGGGCCGGATGATTATAATCAGATACTTGAGGCAATAGAGGGCCGGATGATTATAATCAGATACTTGAGGCAATAGAGGGCCGGATGATTATAATCAGATACTTGAGGCAATAGAGGGCCGGATGATTATAATCAGCTACTTGAGGCAATAGAGGGCCGGATGACTATGATCAGATACTTGAGGCAATAGAGGGCCGGATGATCATGATCAGATACTAGAGGCCATAGAGTACCAGATAAGATATGATATGAGTAAAGATGAAATATGATTATGAATAGATATTAAGGTCACAAATGACCAGTAAAAGAGTTAAAGCCGAAGGCCAAAGAGCTAACGGAAATCATAGAGGGCATAGAGCGCCAGCGATTGAGGATTAAGTAAATGAATTGTTGGGGGACATAGGAAAAACAATAAATGGAATGAATGAAAGTATGAGTATGATGATTATTGATATTATGATATAGATAATTGATACGACTATATAGATAACTGATAAGACTATATAGATAATTGATACGAGATTAATAGATAATTATTACGAGGTATAGATAATTAAAAATGGACTTAAAATGAGGGGGGTGAGTCAGATAAAGAAGACCACCACGATAAACGCGAACAGGGGATGATAACATATATAGTATGGTAAACGGAGGAGAAATTAGTATAGAGTATAGAATATTGGAGTGTTATTTATTTTTTAGGAATCGATAGTCAAGCAAAGCAATCCAAGTCAAGTGCAAAGCAAAGCAAAGGAGAAAATATTTCAGAGCAAACGACAAAGCAAAGTGATAACAAAGGAATTTGAATAAACGAGCAGAAAAGATTTTGGAATAAACGTTAGAGTAGTTACAAGCAGATAAGCAACCAGAAGTTTCAAAGCAACCAAAGCAAGAGAAGAGAAACCAGTCAAGCAGCCGAATAACCGTAAACATTGATAGCATCAGCAATCGCACGAGAAGCAAAAGCCAAGAGAATAGAGAAAAAAGTTTATTAAAAGCGGAAGAAAAGAGAAAAGTTCGCAACAGTAGAAGTGCCAAAACCGGAGTATCAATTACAGCAGCGACAGGAACCGGCACAGATAGTGGATTAACCGACGTTGAATTCAACAGTAGCGAAGAAAACGAAATAAACGATATAGAAAACCGGTTGCCAATAATAGAAGCAGAGAACAAGGAAGAGAGAGTAAAAAACTCAAACATTAACTCAAACATGGCAAATTCCACAAATGCCAACATGACTTCAATTCCGGATGCAAATGCAATGTTAAATAACAACAATGTGATGATAGGAGAATTCAGAGAAAAGTTTAGAGGAGAACCGTTCGACGGTAGTCTCAACAAATTGGATACATTCATAAAGGAATTTGAAGTGTATAAAAATATCTGTCACTGGACAGATCAAAAGGTAAAAGAGCGACTGCCTTTATACTTGAAAGGGAGCGCACAAGATGTATTTGTAGAAGAAGCGAGAGATGTAACGAAATTAACAACATGGACAGAAATTAAAGAGTTTTTAATAAAGATATTCGGAATAGAGAAAAAGGGGAATAGGAAGATATTAGACTTCCTACACCGAAAACAAAGACGAGATGAATCAAATGCAGTGTACGCATGCGAATTAAAGAAATTGTGTAAAGAAGCCTTCGGAGAAACAGATTTGCCCGAAGATAAGATGGTAGACGTCTTCATAAGAGGAATCAAGAGGGAAGACATACGAGCCAACCTTGGATGCTTGGCACCAGAAACATTAGACAAAGCAGTAGCAATCGCAAACAGATGTGAAGCCCATCTAGGACTGGGATATCAAGTGGCAGTCTTGGCCACGGAACCAACAACATCAACAATCAATGCCAACAACCAAAACAACAATACCAATCCAGCTATGAATCAATTCATTCCAAGAGCACAGCAGATGTTTAAGCCACCAGCAACGAGAAATCCGGAGGATAGAGGTAATAACCAAGTAAGTTATAATAATAATTTCAGGAACAATCCAAATACAAACGAAAAATGCTCCACATGCCAAAGAATAGGACATCGGCCAGAGAATTGTTTCCGAAATTACACTTGTCAAAAATGTGGTAGACGAGGGCATACTGAGAAAATATGTAGACAACCTAATAACAAAGCATGTTACAATTGTGGACAACAAGGACACTTCGCAAGGCAATGTAACATAAGAAGAGAACCAAACCAGTCAAGATTAAACAACTCTATGGGAAATCCACAAATTAACGTGATGCAAGAGATAGACATGCTACGAGAAACACTACAACGAATGCCCATGGAATTAAAAGAGATGATGCAACAAATGCCCGCCAATATACAACAACAACGAATCAACGTAATGAGAAGCAATGAGGAGATTCAAGAGCTGCGAACTAGAGAATATCAAGAGCAACAACAAGCGGAATGGCAAAGACTACAAACAGAGGAAGCCCAGGAAATCCAGCAAAGATGGGAAAATCGAAAACAAACCCCGAAAAGAATTAATATGATGAGAATGGAAACTCCAGAGGAAATTCACACTGCGGAGCAGTGTGTTGAGAACGAAGGGGGAGGAAATATGATAACTGATAAGAAAACAGTTGAATTAAATACGATGGAGAAAATAGAGGCCATCAAAGAATTTGCAGAGGAGGAAAAACAAAGACGTCGACAGTTAAAAGAAACGATAATGGAGAAACAGAATGAACCAGAAACTCAAGAGATTAAACGAGCAGAGATGATAATAACGGAGGATCAAAACAAGGAAACATTAGTGTACGAGATAGATGAACTCGAAAAAGAAATTATGACACAAAAGACAGAGAGTACACTCGAGAAAATAAAGCAAGAGGAAGCTTTAGAACGAGAAGAGGATCAGTTAAAAGAAAAAGAAGCAAGCCTGAAACAAGAGAAAGCCGAACTAAGAAAGAAGGCACTAATATTAAAAATAGACGGAGCGCTGAAACATTTAGAACAAGAGCAAGCACTAGATCAAAAAATAGAAGTGATGGCAAAGACAGTGCTATCTCAAGAAATGGAGGAGCCAAAACTAGAACTACAAAAAGATGAGCAAGAAGCATCAACGTCACAAGGAAAAGAAAAGATATCAGAACCAATAATAACAAAAAATCGAATCCAGAGGATACTGCTACAAAAAATAGAAACAAGAATCAGAAAAGAGAAGCTCACGTGGAGTGAAGCTCAAATTGAGAATAGAATAAAAGAGATATGGTTCCAAACAAAAGGGCCAACAAAGATAAGGAAAGAGGAGGAACAACTACATATCAACATGTTGAGACAAATACCGGACGATCAAACAGACGAAGATGAAAGCGAAATAAGCAGTCTGGGTGGAGAAATATTTCAGTCATGCGAGGAAAATAAACCATACAAAGATGAATCAAAATCCGAATTAGAGGAAATGGAAACGAACGTGCCAAGAGAAGATGAAACCGAGATATTAAAAGAAATCAACGAGATTGTAGAAGAAGTAGATCGAAACCAAATGTTCCTAAACCTCAGAGATACAACCGCATACAGCAGAATAATGAAACTGATTGCGAAAGGATATCAACAAGATAACGGTACATTTACAGCATCATGGAAAGATATGATAAAAAAGTACCAAGAGAATTTGAAAGAATATGATAGAGAAGAATACCAGGTAATTATTGATTTTCCAGAGATACCAAGACAGATAATAGCAACAAGAGGCGAAAGCACAAACGAGTTGTATGATTGGGTAGTGAAAAAGCTAGGACCCAGTTATAAAAATAGACCTTTATACTATCAAGGAAGGAAAATAAAGCGAGATATACACCTCGCGGATGCCCTAATATGGCCAAAAGGAATAAATGTAGTAACATTAAACAAAAATGAAACCGAGGAAACGACAGCAGAAATATGGCAGAAAATTAAAATATTGTACAACAAAGAAATAAAACCTGGATTAGAAAAAGAGAGACAAAAGATAATGAGACAAAACCAGATAAAAATGACAGAACAAGCAATAGACCAGGCTAGAAAATATATTAACCGGTTATCGTTAACTAGACCGATCTCAATGAAAATGTTCGTAGAAGCTGTACGAGATACAGATATTATGAGATTCGATAATGAGAGAACAGATGAGTTGATAGCCAAATATGGAGAGCACCAAAGAGATATGAGAGGAGATGAACCAATAAAGATAAAAATAAAGCTACCAAATGATGAAATAAAAGAAATACTAGTAGACCCCGATTGCCAAATGCATGAATTATACCGACGAATAAACCGAGAAATTATCCAACCAATAATCGAAAGTAGCGATGACGGTATGGTAGAAGACGTGGCAATAATGTACCACAAACGACAAATAAGTCCACGAGAACGAACTCCGATATACGAACTAGGTATATGGGAAGACGGACAAATTATTAATATCATAGCCATGGATGAACCAGAGAGAAAAAATACAACAAAAAGGGAACAACAGATCCAAGAATTTCAAGAGGAAATGAAAAGAAAGATGGACCAAATACTAACCATCTACCAGTTATGGCGACAAGATGCAAAGTTGAGTACAAAATTACAGACTATAGATGATTCGCGATGCCGATCAACACCATGGAAAAAGGCATATGACGAAAAGACAAAGGAGTGGAAATGGAAGATGGAGAGAACCGAACCAAAATGGAGAAAATATATACCAGGAGAAGCGCCGGAAGACGCAGCTAACGAAATAACCTTAGAGTTATATGAAGACGAACCATATGAAAATTTACTAGAGGAAATGATAAACGAAATGGAATGGCAACCAGAAGAGGACGAGGAAATAAACGATAAAGCTCGACTAGCCCCATACACATGGAAGATAGGTGGATGGGCTGAAAAAGTAAAATCGGCTGAAGAAGAGAAAATCATCGGTATTACAAGTCATCAATTCTATACAGAAATCGGAGGATACCGTATGAAATTGAGAGTATACCCAAACGGAGATGGGGTAGGAAAAGGAAAATATCTATCAGTATATTTTCTATTAGCAAGAGGCAGATATGACGAAAAGTTAGAGTGGCCATTTAATCGAAAAGTCACGATTTCAATCGCTAAACCCGGAAAATGGGAAGAGCGATATAGCGAAAAATTGGGAGTGGACCCAAGATCTATGATAAGTCAAAAGCCAAAATCCACTGAAAATGTTGCGGGAGGAGTACCACAATTTCTGTTGAAAAAATATGTAACACCTCAATTCGTAAAAGATGATACGATATACATCACGATCGAAGTAGAAACAGAACGAGAAATGAAAATGCGAATCCAACAAGAACAAGCGAGACCGCGAATCAGTGTACTCGAAAAACGAATTCCAGGAATAAAATATTTGCCCACAGATATAGACGACCCTGTGGAGGAAGGATTAACAAGATTAACGGAAACGCAAAAATGTAGAGAATTAGCAGCGATATTGAGAACCGGAGCAAAGAATCAAAGACGAACTGTAACAGATTTAGCAAAATGGATAATTGATTCTTGTAGCAGAGTGGAGAATCTGCGAAATATAGTAAAAGAAATAGAAGAGTATCGGAGAATGTATGCGTGGTACCCAGAGCAATTTCGAGAAATTATCCGAAAATGGAAACACACTGAATGGGCAGCTGAAACGATAGAGAAGTATAGTTTAAAAATTATGATGCCGGATTTCGAACCAATCGAAAGAGAACTTTATATCACTGCCAAGGTGAGTGAAGTGAAAAAGAGAATACCGTACGAACCGCCATTTCATTTACAATACCAAGGACGATCATTAGACGACGATCTCGAAATCGGAGTTACGCAAATGCAATTGGGATTAATAAATGTATTAACAGTAGCAAAGATCGCGGGTAGAGAACTCAATAAAAGAGAAATCAAAATGAAAACGCCAATAGGACGACAAGAGAGTCTAAATACGCCAGAAGTTCCACCGGCAACAGATGAAGTAATCATCATCACAACAGGAGATGAAGAGATATTAAATGATCTAAATGATATTGTGGACGAGGAAACAACCCGGAGAATACCGGAATCAAGAGATTTGTTCATGACAGAAATGAAAATGATATGGTAACAGATGAACCAGACGAGCTAGTATGTGGTCAAAGACAGCCAGTCGAAATTATAGAGCCAGATACCGAAGAGGAAAATAAAAAGAAAGAGAGAAGACGCCGAAGCTCGACAGGAGACGAATGGGATAATTGGATAAATGAACGAGGAGCTACAACATCCAAAGAAACAACAGACGAACAACCCAAACGAAAAGAAACAGGTACGGCAATGGAAAAGAAATCCAGAGGACGACAAAATTGATAAACCAGCTCCAGAAAGGAAAACTAAAGAACAGATGCAGATGGATCAATTGACAACGAAATTGAACAAGCTTAGTCAAGTGACAAAGCAGTTACAGGGAAAACTGAAAGGCCAAGAACAAGGAGCAAAGTGGATCAACAGATTGATAACTGATATGCTGGGATTAGCAAATCCAGAAATAAAAGAAATTTAAAAAAGCTCAATAATATCGGAACAGAGCGAAACAGCTTTGGGACAGCATAAAGCCATAATAATAAAATCTATGAATAAGTACGACCACAACAAGACCCAGAAGGATTATTGTTGATAATAAATCAACTTAACGAAACGAGTCTGATGATCCAAATATAATTTGGGTAGGAATGGCTACCTGATGTACAATACGATAGTAATATACAGAAAGCGACTCCAAGATACATCCAAACGGATAGAATTTCAATAACAGGACATTACCGGAAGGTAACTCGAACCATTCATCCTGACTCAAGGTGGATTGGAAAGCCTTTATAAATTTGGTAAGTAAGATGATCAAACGAGATGGATGCAAGGCAAAAGTTAAAAGAGTATTAACGGAATTTTCGAGACGGACCATTAATTGCAGCGATCAAAAACAGCTAGAAAGGGATAAATACGATAATCACCACAACTTACTCATATGATGATGTGACCGGTCGTGAAAGAGTTTATAGACCGTTTGTTAAGTTATATTGTGACCACATAAAGATTGGGATAAATACTCACTTAAAAGAAACGGAAAGAGTGCAAGCTGCAAATCCCGGTAAACTACAGACACGGCAACAGGCAGTATCGTATATGTTATATCAAGAGGTAGACTTTTATAAAACGGAAATTAAAGAATGGCTCAGTGACAAGAAAATGTAGCATTTTCAATTGCGGACATTATTCACACTCAACAATTATGAAGCTGGAACGGAAACAACAGTATATCAGTAACGCGGAGCGAATGTGAAGAAGGTATTCACGACAGGACGATCTAATAGCTGGAAGGTTAATTGTTAGCGCCGAGAAGGAGATAAAACTACCCGAGTATTACGCTGCGGGAAGATAACGGCTGGAGCTGGAACGTGCCAAGGAGGAGAGTACACCCTATTGAATTTCAATTAGTCAAAGGAGTTAGTGTATTGAAAGTTAATCAAGTAAGTTGGAGAAATATCAGAATATTTTGATCCAGTTACACAAGCAATGAAAAAATACCTCATGTCTGCAACAGGATAGATATGCAATACTGGAATGTCACGAGTCGTATATCACGCCGATACCAGAACTTTGTAGATCACTTATTGAAAAGCGCAATATTTGATGAAGTGCTAGGACAGTGCACAGAGAAACCGAACTAAAGCCAAAAAGCGCCTTAGAGATTCGGAGAACCGGAAGAATCGGGAAAACCAACCGATAACCACACGATCGGAATCAGAGGTCACAACCGGTAGTAATATCAACTGATACACAATCGGAATGAGATTTATAAAAGGAGGATGGTGACGTAAATGTGACGAATTGTGCAGCACTAATTATAAAGGAAGATATTCTTATTCGCGAACGGCATTACCAAACGCAAAAGCGCAATAGACCCAAAAGGTGTGAACTAATCTCTATATAAAAATACAAGATGGTTTTGTTCATTAAAGGCATTGCATCAACAGAGAAATACTACTACGAATTTAGTTAAAAATGATTTCTTTGAACAAGGAATATTAAAAACAGTTAGCAATGGCAATCAGATCCAGATACGCAATCCATATTACATCAAGAGGGATTATTTTGGAAGAATCGTGGAGAGTTATGTATACGTACAAATGTGATAAAAGAATTGCAAATTGCAGTGAATTCAACAATCCCAGAGATTAAATGCCATAAACGAACTAGAGTAATGCATATAAAGGAAAATCAGATTTCGCTCACCAGTACAAGGATATAACCCAGAGAAAATTTGTACCACATGTTCAGTTGTGTGTATATGGACCATTATTCGAAATAAGAGATGGAAGTGGCTACAATTTCCAACTCGAAAGTAATCGTACCACCGCCAAAATATTTGGACTTACAGGAATTGGCAAGCGAAGCAGATTCAAACAGTTGATAATCAAGAGTGGAATATACCAACAAAAGTTGGAACGAGGCCAGAGACATTTTTTTCCAGCACAAAGGCAAGCGCATTACTATCTTAATATTGTAACGATAACGGGGGTAAACAAACTTGGAGAGAAGCTAATACGAATTGTACTATCGCCGGATCATTTTCACACGCACAGCAATATGTGAAGCCATGTGGGAGATTCTTAATGTTTCGAAGATGGATGGCGGAATTTTAGGAATTATTCTATCCTTCAAAGTAAGAGTACATAACACATAATGTTTAGCATTGTTTCGATATTAACAAGGGAGAGAGGAGGGAAAAATCAACTGGAAAATGGCAATTGGATTTTACCGTTGCGGTTTTTAGCAAAGACAATGGTGTTTACATGGACCACTCAAAGTATTTCACAAGATAAAAGACTGGTAGATCAACTAAATGAATGGTTACGATTGAAGAAGTGGACGAAAATTTAAGCATAATGAACTAGAGCCGAGAAAAACCAGAATTGAAGCGACAAAAACGAGCAACTGGAACGTGGTAAATTCAGATGATAGTTAGCAGGCGACAACGACGAAACCAGGAGGAACGCAGATGCGTAACTAAGAACAACTCAACACTGGAGAAAATCGGAAAGACCAAGCATACGTGGACATTATAATATCCACCACGTATTCGAAATGCCTAAAGAAAGCAACATCATCGGTAAGAGAAACATGCCAGTAGAAGACACGTACACAATACCAAGATCAACAACATTACGAATTTATCCAGTTACCATACGAACAAATTGGGCAGACTTTGTGCCAGAACGCCAGGATCAAGAAGTGTGATCAGGATCCAGAAACTCGAACTATCGCTATGTTCAAAACATTAGCTGGACAACTTAACGGTACCATGAATAAAATGGGGTGAATTAAAAGCAATGATTGTCGGGGAGCAACATCTCAGCAATAAAATGGTGGACAAATACCGCGGAGATTGTTGGCCATGTTTTGAAGAAGCTAACATGGAGGTATGTAATAACTTGCAGCAAAAGAATGGTTAGCAGTCATCGGGAAATTCTGGTCGATAATTGAATTATAACTCATGTAAAATCCACACGTATTTAGCAGTTATCAGGAGATTGGAGCCGCAGATTGATATTGGAACAGATTCTCATATGCCAAGAATTATTAAAAGAATAAATATAGATCTGGCATCAATTGGAGCTGAGAGATAACCGGACGATATGTTGTTTGAATAGAGGTGAGATGCTCGAGAAAAGCATAGTTTTGCCAGGCGCACAAAATGATTTTGCTTGTAAAAGTAAACGAGGAACGAGGGAGAATGATTTTTCGGGAAACTACCACAAATTTTGAGAAAAGAAGGAACTGCCATTAGCCAGAGAGATAGTATACGTCAAACGGATAACAGTGAAATTCCGATCAACATTACAAATTTTGATGAAGAAGATAAAGTCATTACGAAACGAAGTTAGGAAAGGTAACACCAATGATGACATTGATTCCAACAACAAAACTGCAGGAACTGAAGGAAGAACTATGGCCATCGACGTCAGCTTACTAACGAAACGAGAAAGAAACTTACAAAAACTGACTAATGGGAATTTAAGATATATTTGCAGATCCGACTTAGATCTCGGTACAAGCGATGGTTACGCAACATACAGATACCATTACAGATGTACCCAATAAACTACGGCATATCGATTGGCAGAAGCTCAAAAATCAGATGCAGGAAAAGAGTGCAAAAGATTTGTTAGACGCAGGAGTAATCGAACCAAGTTTGCTCGCCTTGGCAATTCCCGGTGGTCATGGTAAGAAAAGACGGAACACACGTTCTTGTATAGACTTCTCCGACGACTCACGCAGTACAACGGGGATACATACCCGTTTTCCGGTATAATGAATGTTACAAATTTACCACGGGGAAGCAGCTTATTTTACATCGCTAGATTTATAAAAGTGGTTATGGCAAATAAAGTCAAGAAGGGACAGAGTAAAAAACTGCTTTTCGTACTATCGGAAAAGATTCTATACCAATTCAAGGAAATGCCGTTGGACTACAACGCCACCTAGCTTCATTTCAGAGATGTATGAAACCTTTGTAACGACGGATCAAACAATGTATGGGTATATATTGATGATTATTTAATTTATTTTCTTAGCACCTTCGAGCAACATTTAAAGATTCCGTATGTTTCTCCGGATGAGACAATGGAGTTTTAAGTTGAAAACCATCTAAAGGCGATTGGGCAAAGAAAAATAGTCACCTTTCCTTTAGACACATTGTGTCAGCAAAAGGCAAAAGAACCAGATCAAGAAAACATCGAAAGAGATTTAAAAGAATTGCCAATACCAAAACAGTAACTCAAGTTCAAGAATTTTTAGGCTTATGTGGATATTATCGTAATTTATGTAAAAAGTAATGCAGGAATTTGTCAAAACCCCATACAAGAGTTAACCAAAAAAGATACCCCGTTTATATGGGAAGAGGAACAACAAACAGCCTTTGAAACACTCAGAGATAAACTGATATCGGCACAATCCTCGTACCGATTTTCAGAAACCGTTTTTGTTAGCCAACAGACGGCAAGTGGGTATGCATCTGGGAGCCAGTCCTGCAATGAGATGACGAGGAAAAGAGAAGAGTTATTGGATTTTATAGGTCGAACGTTTCAAAGAACACGAAAATTACTCTGTGGACCGAAAAGAGAAGCATTACGAATATCCAAGCTATTAAACACTTTCAAATATTTATTATGGTCACGGAGATATGACATCACTACAGATCATCAACCATTGGTATGGTTGGGACAACACAAAGAAGCCTCGAGTAGATTAATGAGATGGGCGATGCAGTTGCAAGAATACTCACCGTATATAAAGTTTAAATCAGGAACAGCGAACGCTAACGCGATGCATGTCAAGATTTGTATTGAGGAACTAATGGTCATGATGTGAGAGCATATGCATGATCATCGGCAGAGATTATCGATTTTTACAATTGAGAAATGAGCAGGAAAGAAGACGAAAGAGTAAAAACAATATTTGAATTAAGAAAACGAACGATATGAAAATCTTCGCAAAACAACAGTAAATTAAAGGCACATGGAAAAACACGGACATCGATATCCATGGAAAGGGATGGTTTACTATTAATGGATGGCGAAAAAACGAACTCATTGTGTTTACCAGAAAAGCAGACGAAAGCGGTACATTGATAGCAATATCACGATGGAAACTTTGGAGGAACATGTCAGCAAAAGACAGAGCAGACTGCGCCAAATATTATTGGGCCAAATATTCGGAGAGGACGTAAAGGGATGGATAAAGAAATGCCTAAATATGTGCCAGAAAAGCACCAGGAAGTAATTGAAGCACCATTAAGCCAATTGCCAATTCCACCAGAACCCAGACCAGATCGGCATGATGTAGTAGACCATTACCCGAAACCAAACGATGGAATATCTATATATTAGTAGTGACGGATTATTTTGTAATTCCCGGAAGCCATTCGCAATACCAGATTCAAAAAGCCAGTTTAACAATACGCCTGAGAATCCTAGTAGAGAATATGCTGTAGATACGGAAAACCAAACAGATCCTAATGATCAAGGAACCAACTTTTATGAGCGAAAATATAGAGGAAGTTTACGATTTACTTCAGAATTGCGAAGCTGGAACACACCGTACATCGCAAACCAAATGGTCAAACCGAACGATTTTAACGGCTTATTAATAAAATGATGTCGAAATATATGTAAGCAGACACCAAAAAGATGGATAGATATATAAATCTTATGCCTCTATGGGGCTATAGAATGCAATACATTAGCAACAAATTGAGTCCATTTAAGTTAATGTAGGCATGAGAATGCAACATTGCCATAGGACTAAATATCAACCACCAAATATCACAGTATATGGAAATTGATGATTATTTGTAACGGGATCAAAGAGCGAATGCAAGAGATCTGGGAAAAACAGCAGGTAGAATATTAGATTTATCAAGAGGCTACAAAGAATTACAGATAAAAAGCTGAGGACGTCGTGAGCATAATTTTCAAGTTGGAGACTGGGTAATAATTGCGACGCCCTAGAATGTTCCCAGGAGTAGCCAGGGGGAAAATTACCAGATTGTGGTAAAGGACCTTCGAGATCATTGTAACGTAAACGAGAATTAATGCGCGCAGTTAAATGTCATAACCCACTCACTAGGCCTATCTACGTAAACGTGAGCAGATGCAAAGAATACCAAGAACAATTAACAAAGGAACCAGAGGAAATCGACTGTATGCAAAACTAGATCAACAAAATAACAACTGAGTATAAACGGACTAACGATGGTCGAAAATAGAACACATCAAATAATAAATTAGAGGAACCTAACGGATGAATTCCAAAATTACGCTAAACGCGACCGGGACAATGTAGACAAGATGGATATAATAGTAAAAGCTATCAGAGAACGAAATAATGCCAGAACGGGTCGAAGGAAAGGGGAGAGATAGTAAACAAAGCAGGGAAAAGTCGCTATGGCTTATGCTAAAGGAGCTAGAAGCCACCAGAAATGGATCGTATCAAGGAAAGCCATTACCATGATCATTCACTATGGAGATGTAGAAGGAAACGTACCTTTACATATGCAGTACCACACAGAAATACTCAAAGGGATATAGGGACATAATCCAACCTTATGCTAGAAATGCGGACCACACCTTTTACCAACGAAAGAGGGACAAACGCTTCAAGGTTCGCAGTTGCAAGCAGATTGCTTCTAAACAGTTCTTGAGAGAATTACTAAAAAACGGGATTTCAACGTTCAAAGAAAAAGACAATGGAGGGAAAAAACATTGTACTACATACGCGCGAACCAGACAGGCAAGTGCAATAAAATTTATAACAGTATATGCGACATTGGAGAAAGAGAAATATGGGTTTAAAACAATCCAAACATTAGGGAAGCATCGACGCCAACAAGCGAAGGCAGCAGCCAATCTGATGAAAGGACCTTATGAGGATTCACCACTTAACTATTCAATGTAATTATATGGTAAGAAACAGAAACGTTCTATTAAAAAGAACAATATTAGCTCATTACCCATTTCCAAGACAATAAAACAATCGTTGAAGTGGAAAGGACTGAAATTCACCAAATCATCCAAATAAAGAAGCAGTACGAATCTGAGATAGAAAGGAACAATATTAAGGATAATACATAGATGGCATCGAAAACAAAATAAGTTCCAAGCGGAGCAAACAAGAAATAAAAGGAGTGGCGTTAAAAGCGAGAATAATAAAGTATACGAGGAAAATATTGAAATAATAAATGTCGAGGGCACGACATTTTAGGAAACCCGATGAAATATAATGGAGAAGGGGAAGTTGACAACAGCAAAAAACCAATGATGATCAGATACAACCAAATACTAGAGATGAAAAAAATAAATCCGCACAACAATGAGAAACGGAATCATCTAACGGCGAGGAAACGTCAAGAAACAGCAACAGTAATAATGAGGGAAAGACGAAACAAAGGAATGAGCTATTAAACAATGGATAAAATCAAAACCGACCGACCCCTGCTTACAAAAAAATAATGATCAATTAATATCACGTCATCAGTTAACGAGCTGACGAAAGGCACTCACAAGGAAATTAAAAATCGTTTCAGAATACGAACAATAAATGAGAAAAAGGAAGCGGCAAGCAAAGGAATTGGCTTACAACTGACGATGAAATACAAGCGTTAGTTGCCAATTTGATGGGCATAGGCAAAAACAGGAAAGATAGAAATACCTCGCGCCTCATCATCATGCCAAACCACCAAGATTGTTTGTAGAGTTGCTACAGAAGATAGAAACGTTAAAATCAAGTAAAGTCAGATAGCCAATTCACGAATTAAAACAGAGGAATATGGAAACAATCGAACAAAGTATGGTATACAAACAAAATTATCCGATTGTTGGAAATGAATATGAAAGCAGGGAAGAGAATGTGAACTGGGATGCCTAGAAGGAAAATGCGGGATATATAAATGTGGCCCAACAACGAATATAATACAAACGTGCACATTAGCAAAACCCTGGGAGAAAAATTCACAACACCAAAAGAGAACCTTATCAACGTCGAGCACGAGAAAATTTAAAAGAAATACGATTAAAGTAGAATTAGATCTTAAAGGTGGAGAAGAGATTAATAGTTGAAAATATGGGCAAAGAAACCATCACAAAAGTCTGTGTATTCGAAACTACAAAGAACGGAACGATAAAATGAAGAATCAAATGCAGCAAATGAGATATTTCCAAAAACCAAAAAACCGTATTCAACTAAAAGAAAACGTGGAAAAGTATATAATACATGTTCGAAGGAAAGATGATTTACTGGAATCCAATACCAGAAAGTTATAGTCATTACGACAAAACGTCCGAAAAAAGAACAAGAGAACAACCGTATCAACGACAGATCGAAGAAGCAAAGCAGTAATAATAAACATAGAGTCAATGCAGCAAATGGAAAGAAGAATAGTAATTGAGAACACAGGTGAGAAAAAAACCTATCACAAAATCTGCGTATTACGAACCCTAAAAGAAACGAACAGTAAATAGAGAATCCATGATGAACAAGCAAAATAAAGATCAAAAGTATCGAATCCCAAACAAAAAGAAATGGGAAAAAATATGTAATTAAACATCCAAAAGGAATCAGAACATGGAGAACGATAACAAGAAACCAACTCAAGTTCAATGCAACAGATCAACCTAATTAAAACAATCTGAGAGAAAAACGAGTAACGAAAACATGGAAAAAAAGGATGATTATGGACGACATCCACTTTCCAATTCCGAAGCATTACAAACTCCAGAAAGCACTTAAAAATGTACAATAAAGAAGGAATAAGGGAGACAACCAATTGCAAGAAGAAAATACAACATGGGCAGCCTAATGGAAAGATTACATGATTAATATTGATCTGGATAACAACAGCAATAGTAAGCAAGCGTAGTTTAATGGCTGATAATAATTCAATTAGTAAGAAACTACAAATGCAAAGAAGCAGCGAAGAAGATTATGCCAGCGTAGGAAAATTTTCAATTACGATATCGAATTAGGACAATATGATGCAGAAAGAACCGAAGAATACGAAATCATAAGGATCTAGCACAAGCGGCTCTGGCTAAAAGAACCGCCATTCGAAGCGACAACAATGGTCCCCAACGAATCTGATGTACCAGGATAATGATGAGAATATGGCGGATATCGGAATTGTGTTATAGGAGTCCCCGGAGACGATGGTGTAAAAACGAAAAGGAGGACATTGTATATAGTGTAAATATTTATGTAGTATATTAGTAGATAAATGTATTCTATATGTAATATCGTACAAAATGCGTTAGAGGACAGTAAGCAAACAGAAATGAATACCGATGAATTATTGATTGTATTATACCCAACAGATGAATCGAATAACGTAAATCAGGCAAAATCAAGTTAGATACACCGTTACAGAAGCAATACCACAACCAGCAGCTGCCAATGTACCTTATAGAGATTGTAGAATATAAATTCAAGGATATTTACAAGATCATTTGCGATCGAGGCAAACTGAGGACGACAATCGATTATGACATTAAGAACAACAATGCGCAAACGCAGTGGGACAATATCATCTAGTATTAACCGGAAAGTGTGAACAGAGGTTCTACAACAAGCTATAAGGGACTTAGAGAGCAACAAAGAACTATTACTTACAATTACAGAGAATGACATGAACAATTGCAGATGCAGTTGAATGGCAGCAAGCTGACGGAATTACGAAGAACTAGTAACAACCAACAGCACGTAGACCGCAAGTTTTGGGTGGATGGAGAGCCATCAATGCCAAGAATTTCAACCCCAGAACCGGATTCAACAGTAGAGTAAATAAAGCGCACGTGTAAATAGTATAAATAAAGTGATAGAAGGAAAGCGGACGTCGAGTAAACCAGAAAATTTTTTGTAGATATGCAGACAACTCGAGAGAATTAGAGGAGCGGATCCATCCGAACTACGAGCGGGACGAATATGAAAATAGATTAGGAATGGTTGAACGTATTCAAGGAAAAGGACTAAAGTGTTGTAAATTAAAGATTGCTGAATTGGAAGCGAGACAGACGAAATGGATGCAAGAATATGTACAGATTGCCCGATAGAATGATAGAAACAAAACAATAAAATGCCCTGATGCGACCGGAACGCTTTGAAGAAGCATTGAAAGAATCCGACAACAATTGGATAAGCACCAACAAAGAAATCAAACAAATCTACTAGTTCAATGCCCGAGTAAAAGGATCTGTGAATGGAAGGACTTATGAATGAAGCGGGAAAGTCAACAATGAATGCAGAGTTAACGAGGATGTATTTTGACGAAAAATGTCAACCATCACCACAAAAAGGCGATCTAAAAGGGACCATGCACAAAGTATGCGATCAAGAGAGAGAAAAATGCAGGAATTCTGTGGAGTCATTGACGAATGAGATAAATTAGAAAATGGAAAACACCGGAATCCAAAAGAGAACAATATGCGATAATATATGGAGGAGTATGCGCAAACAACTGCGGCAGAAAAAGAGAGGTTCAATTGAAAGAACAATTGGAACGAATGTAGCGGCAAACAGTCAACTGCCCGTTAGAATTATTCAATTGTCAAACGAAACGACAATTGCGGGAAGCAAAACAGATGATAGATAATTAGCTATCGAAGCATACCGAAATTTTGAGGAAACGATAAGGAATGTTGGCATGGGAGGTAAAACTAGAACCAGAAAATTGATGCACAAAAAGCAATAATAAGAGAATTTTAAGAGTATCGAAGAATTCTCCGAGAACGCAAGGAGACACACTTCAAGGAAAAATGTCTGTCGAAATGGAAAGGAAATGGCACAGATTGACCAACAGCATTAAAGGAACTAGAACCACCAATTCTATAACCAGAAAACATCCTACAGCACCATTTATTGGGAAAAAATAACCGAATTCGCAGAAAACTCCAGAGAGCAAAAGATTGGAACAGCAGAGATTCCTAGATTAGTCCACCATATACAGTTGGGGGAAATGGATACAAATTGGCATAATTACTATCCAAATGAAGTGGGATCAACCGGCCCACATCGTGTCTTCATCAGAGTAGGAAGAGAATTATGATGAGCTATTACATGGCTTTTTAAACCAAAATATGATATTAACGATTTGAAAGGACAAGAGAATTACCGCAATTCCAATCAGAACAGGAAATGAACCCACAGATTGGAAGGCCCAAACAACTGCGAAAATACAGCAATTGGGACACCACGTTTCTATCCACAACAACGATTGAGAGGAGAAGTTATTCTTTGCGAGGAAGATAAATCTGTATATAAAATTAGGAAGTAGGAGAGGCCGGAACAGACGTTGGTAAGAGAGAAAAGAAAGTTAAATAAATGTAAATAAAATAAATAAAAATCAATAAAAAGCAAAAATTTACAAATAACCAGGAAAATAGGAAAAACAAAATCCAAAAAAATAATGACATATTTAGATGGCAAAGGCGGAATCAGCGAAGAGATAAACGGATACAGATGAGAGAAGGACCAGATTCGATATGGACAAGGACTATGGAAAAAACCGAGGAAAGAAAGTTAATAACTAGCAGCAGCATTTATACTATAAAGACTACGACGGAACCAGACGGCACGCAAATCATTATTTAAAAAGGATATACTCACAAAGGGAAGGTGAAGACGAGGGAAACTGAGAAAAGAGGAAAACAGAGCATGATCTAACTTCAATATAATAAAGTTGTTACGAACGGCCAAAGTCAAGAATGGCCGGCCAAAGGATTCTATTTTACGGGAACACCAAGAACTACCAGGCACAGTCAAAAGTTAGTAACATGTATCATTGTAAGAAACTTCAAAAAAATGGAAAAGGGAGAGACAGCTAAACGAGAACCCTTGAGGAATTTCCAACCTGCCATTTAGATCAATATGACGTCAGAACCAAGCGATGAACAGATCAGAAGGACTCAGACATCGAATTAGACAAAGATGAAAAGGGAGAGAGTGAGAAAAAGTAACGATATACAGAGTTTCGAAAACCCAGCAGATTATATGGGAAAGACTTAAATGAACATTCGAAGAGAGAATTAAATTTCAAACGGAAACCA